>JAODIE010001668.1:0-100760 GCA_027575565.1 Diploeciton nevermanni
TGCATAAGCATACAACGTTCATCAGAAATGTTATACGTTGTATGTAGCACTTAGTAAATCATAAGCTCATATTAAATTTATGATTATTGCCTTTCTTATACCACAAACCTGTAGGCAGTATAAAATTGCTTATTATTTGAATGTCTTATTGAAGTTTTAATAATTGTCATTAGCAAGCTTTACTACACTCAATTATCTTCTTGTAAGTCGTCAATTTGGTTAATTTTCACCTGGAATTTTGAATATAGAATTAAAACTTATCAATTCTGTAACATTATTAAAGGGCTATAGAAAAGATGTTTTTATAAAAATATTACAACACAAAACACTGTAAAATATGATGCATAATGACTGTAATGTAAATTTGAATATTCCTCCTGAACAATCTAAAGATAATCATAACTTGTTATAGCCTTTCCTATAAAGTAACATCAGGCTAATTTTCAATTACAGTATACTGTTGCACTTAATTAAAATCGTGCTGCTTGGATGATTACAAGTCGTTTCAATTAGGATAGAGTATGCATTGTTGAGTGTTGTCTAACAGTGATCGATTCCTTAACAATTTTCAATAAGAAACATCTTAAACAACCATTACTTAAACCTTACGTAAACTAAAACATTTACGTTCTTCTAATAAAAACAATGAAAATATTATTGCACAATTTGAAATAATTTCTGAGCCTTTTCGAGCCCCCAACAACCTTTTGTACTGCCCGTCAAAGCACCAACCTAATTTAGGAAAAAAACAACAAACTTATAACGTGAGCGTGCAGCGATTGGTGACAAAAATGTGCGGGATTGATTACAAATGATTGTTTTCTTTATATTTTTATCTGTTTTGTCGATTTATTTCTTACGCTGCACCTTGAAACACAAGGGCCTATTGTTCTATTAATCAACATTGAAATAATTTAGTTTATCTTATCAAAGAATATTATTTTCATCAGTCTGGCGTGTTAGATTCACAAATTCTCAATCTTAAGTCTTGGCAAAACTATACAAGGGGATGCAGTAGTGAATAAATTATTCACAGTGCTTCATTAGATTTCATTTTACTTGTGCAGTACGCGTCGACGCAAAGCGTAATCCATCAATTCAGAGAGTACCGAATTTGTGTTACTGAGTTATTCAGAATTGGTCAAAACATTTAAATATTAGTTGATAAACATAGCAAGCCGTTTAGAGATGGTTTTTATTTTTAAAAGAATGTATTTTAGTTGCTATTAACGAAATTTGTTTGGAATTTAAAAAAAATTCTTTCATAAACTATATATTTTTGGAATATTGTTGAGTGTGCTTACGAAGTGTCTAAGATTCATTATATTGATAAAACTGAAGAAGGCAACATGCCGAAAACCTTCTACCAAGTGAATAAAAGTAAGTGTTATAGTAAAATTTTATCAACATAATTATATATTTTTGTTCACTGACATTATTCAAAATGGCTCGCCGTCTGAAAAAGGTTGCCTACCCTTGGTTTAGAATCTAATCAATCAATTCGCAGTGATACACAATACCTCAACACTTGTCCTCTTTCTTTTTACAGTTTCACAAAACACTCAAAAACTCAATGATACGTATTAATTAGATTCAGTTTCAGCAACCATTCAATGACTTACGGCGTCCCTTATCGACACAACAGCAAGGTCACATCTTAAGCGATATCCAACATCGATTCAATGTGCAACAGCCCCAACAACAGCCATTGCAACAATTTCAACAGCAATTTCCACAACAACCTCATTTCCAGCAACAATTCCAACAGCAGTCCCAGATTCCACAGTTGCCCCAACAATTCCACCATCAACAGTCACAAATTTCTAGCCCTAATAGAAACGTGTTAGTACAACATCACACTCAGACTAGTTTCACCCCAAATTATCAAACTCAACAACAACAGCCAAATCAACAGCTTCCACAAGCCCTACCATCTGCTTTACCAACAGTTGGAGAAACAATTTTCTCCGGCGCGTTGCCACAAAATGTACAAACCACTCAACTTGATCCAGAGAAACAAAAGCAGAGATTGAAGGAGTTGAAGGAAAAGCAAGCCATTATTGATAAACATAATCAATTTGTAGAGAAACAGTATGAGAAAGCGTTGAAGAAAGCTCAACAAGATCATTCGGACTTTTTGGAGACGCAAAAAGAACATAAGAAGAAGTTGTATCAGAATCTTTACAAAGGAGGAAGTGAATATGATTCTATTCGCTACACGCAAGCAAGCCCAAGATACATATACCCGGAAGAAACAGAATTGTTTAAATTAGCGGTGAAAAAATATTACGAGGAGCATCCAACAACGACTACTACAACTACAACCACACCCAAGCCAACAACAACGACAGAGAAAGTTAGGCCTACTAAACCCAAGTCAGCTAAGAGTTTAGATGATCATGAGCTTTTCCTATCTAACTCCCATTCTAAATTGTATAGTCAAATCAAATCTGTTACTCATGACAAGGAAGGTGCAAGCACCCAACACAAGATTCAATTTTTACCAACTGCAGTTCCTACAAGAAAGATTCAAAGCATTCAAGAACTGAGTGATTTACAGAATCAGTATAAGAATCAACAAATCAAGAAAGATGATCTTCTAGCTCAATTGAGACTTGCCATTGGAGAGAATGCAGATGATGAGTTATCAAAGAACATTACTTCTAGAGAAATTGCTCTTCCTAATGGACAACGTGTTCAAATTATTCGAACCTCAGATCCTAAGTCAATTCCCGGAGCTAAACCTCTTGATTTAAGCTCACCCGACTTTGCTAAGTTTTTGGTTTCCAAGACAGCTGCCACTACAACTGGAAAACCACCAAAAGCAATTCTTGAAGAGCTCACAAAAGGTGTTATCCCGCCTGGAGCTGACTTTGAGCTTTTGAAGCAAGGTACATCTGGTCTTGAACAAATTGGTGGTCTTCCCCAAAATATCCCCAATCAAAAAAAGGTTACATTTGTTCTACTTGAAGAACAGAACGACGGCAGTTTTAAGGTTCAAGGTGTCAAAGGTAACAGTAATGGCAAAGAAAAAGCAGAAGTTGACGTTGATTCGATTTTAAAGAAAATCAAAGAGGGGGAAATTAAATTGCCTCCAAATACTAAACTGCAAAACAATGATGTTGATACTACTTCCGAACCAATTCCAAAGACTACTGTGGATAATAATGATGATGACGATGACGAGGCTGATATTACAGTGAAACCTAACTCAATAACACCTTTCAATATTGATGGCATTAGTAATACCCCAATTTTAAAAACCAATATTGGAACACATTTCATTGCCAGTACGACACCAATTTCAACCACTTACTACACTAACGCCAGTCCAGTAAGGAGTACCACTCCTAGGTCCATTGAACATAGTCCCTCACCAAAGAACGTTCAAGATTTTGAACCACTCAGATTGAGTTCATCTGGTGACATTGTTAGACAAACTACCAATGAACCAAATTCACCGCAACACCAAAGTCAAAGCCCTAATTCATTATTTAATCTGAGTTCAAAGTCATCACATTCTACTTTTGTAACCCCAAGTATTAGCATTTACCAAACTCCATCAACAGTAACTCCTCCATTCATACTTGCAAAACAAGAAATGGTTGATCATTTGGACGATTCTAAATATAACGAACTCCCAGAGGTTTTAAAGCGTAATGGATTATTTGCAATGGCTAGGTTTTTAAAGCAATCTGGACTGGATACTATTTTGAATGAAACTGGACCTTACACAGTATTTGCCCCCACTGATAAAGCATTCAGAACGTTGTTGGTGCAACTAGGAGGGCCCGAAAAAGCAGAGGACAAATTTAAAGAAAACCCCAGACTTTTAAGTGGAGTACGTATATTTTTTCATACTTAGTTCAAACTGAGTAATCGTATAAACTAGATTCACTTACTTAATGAATTATTGCAATCTTTTACAGTTGCTCTTACACCACGTAATCCCCGGAGCATTTAAGATCGAGACTCTGCAGGACGAAATGACCGGCGTGTCGTTGGCGGGTACCCAGTTGCGCGTAAACCAGTACAACATGCACGACCTAGAATGGAACGATATTAAGGTAAATATCGCGCAAATTTGCAATAGCTTCATCAACCAACCAGCAAAATGAGACGTTGTTGTGCCGGTCTGAGCATTGCTTGTATTAATTACTCCTTGCTGTGCAGTTACAGCCTGCTTGCATAACATGCACTAACGATCACGTTACAATAACCCCCATTATTTAAATGTCTACTTTGGTAATTGCGTAGAATTATGATTGCTCTCTGCTTTGTCTAGCTAAGGTTACGATCAGATGATGATTGGGCCGTTTTGTTGCTTATCTTCGGCTTACTCAACTAATGCGTGACGACGGTAAATGTTGCAGATTACTACGATCAATGGGGCTAAGGTCATGGATGAGAAGAAAGACATCGAGATTCCCCAAGGGATTGCACATGCTGTCGATCGTGTTATGTTCCCATTACCAGTCGGGGACATTGTGCAAACTTTGCAATCGGATCGGGAAAGGCGTTTTACAAGTTTCTTAAGAGCGCTGTTTGCATCAGGACTTGCTGAAACTCTACAAGGTAGAAGATGTGATCATCAAATCCATTAATGGCAATACTTATATTTAACCATTTTGTTTATTAGGAACCAAGACCTTTACTTTATTTGCACCGACAGATAAAGCTTTCGCCGGGTTAACAAGTGAAGAACTTACAAGAACCGTGAGTGACCGAGTACTCGCACGTGAATTGGTAATGCGACATTTGGCACCTGGCACCCTTTATACCAATGGAATGCGCTACTACCAAATCAGAGACAGTCTCGAACCAAACCGACAGATCACTCTCAGCAAAAGTTCAGGTAAGAGAAAGTGACAAGACCATTATAGACCCTGCAAGCGACTGTGTCGCATTATTTAATGTGCTTTTCTGGGCCAGTTCATAAGAACAATGCGTAGTCTTCACTATCTTCAACAATACTATGTGCTTCAACCATGCTTGTAATGCTCTGCCTCCGCTGAGCGTTAAATAAATCTGTGCCGCTTATTAATTAGGTAAAATTCGTTCACATACCAGCTCGGAATAAATGAGATGGCACGTCTGCTGCGATTGCCGCAAATAGATTGCTGCATTCGCAATAAGAAGAGAGAAATGAGAGAAATAGCGAAATGTAGAAAATAAAAAGTCCCATCAGTTACGATGAGAACAATCAAAGTGAAAGGATAAACCAGCAGCATCTTGTCAATAAGACGCGCATATTCAATGTCTACACTTGGTTAATTACAATAATTCTACTTATTTTCTTCAATTCGTTTGCACATCACTGTAGTGTGTGAATTTTTACCACGACGAGATTTATAATGCGTTATTTAATTCAAGCTGAATAGAGAAATCAACGACCTGCTTCAATGATTGAAGATCCATCTCAGATTAATCAATTTACTAGAAATAATACCAGAACATGAAAAGAGGCGGATTCTTTATTAGTAAGACATCAATCAATCAAACAGGTGTATAATAACGCTCAACAACGCGTAACAAGCAAATATAGACGTGACACATGTTTTTACTTTCTTCGTTGGATGCATTAAAGCGTTTAAACATCTATACGCAATTATAATTTCGAAGTATTGTTGAGAGTGGTTACGAAGTGTTTAAGATTCATTATTACCTATACTGACAATAATTTTTATAAGATAACAAAAATATTTAGAAACTTCCAAATTGCATACAGAACAAACAACAAGATATTCCAAAAACTCAATAACCCATTAAATCCTCTTAATTTACATAGAAAAAATTAACAGAAATGTTCAAATCCGGTACAAAGAACACATGCGCGCCCTCAAAGATTCCCAAACATATTATTCTCCCTTTGCTAACCACTTAATTAAATATTCACACGCAGCTAACAACATAGATACAACACTAACAATATTAAAAACAGATAATTGAGATCTACAAACATAAACTAAATAACCCAAAACTACTTAATGAGCACACCCAGTCACACTTCCAGACAATCTTTAATCCCCAAATAATACTCATCCTCGACAGACGAAACAGCCGACCACCTTCCACTCAATAGAACTAAAACATGCCTTCAACTTTTACCTAAAAGTGACTAAAAGTAAGTGTTGTAGTGAAGTTTTATCAACATAATGAATATAATTTCGAAGTAATCATTTGTATGGGTTATATGAAGAATTGAGATGGTCGAGTTTGATGAGTATATTTAGAGATTTAAAATTGCTTTTGATGACTTGGATTTACAATATAGAAAATAAGGTCTTCACAGCCTTATTACAGAGTAAATCAACTTCTTAAATAACGCTAATCGATGTCCTCCAATGCCCTCTTATGACTAATTATGCAAAGTTATATTGCAATCAAAAAATATGGCTTCGTATAATATATATTTGTATTTGTTTCAGGACGTGTTAAAGTAAACAACAGTCCAATCATCACACAAAATATCCCGGCAACAAATGGTGTCATACACGCAGTCGACAGCCTTTTGTGATTCACTCCCTTTCCATCATCATTATAAATTTTGATTTATCTGTTGATTAATTCGATTGTTAGCAACTTCATGATCTATCATCATTTAGCCACTTCTATTAGCTGCAAATAATTGCGTTTGCCATTTATTTCTTGTTCAATGAAAAGCATTATTTATGTTTCCTCATAAGTGCTACAAATCTCTTACTCATGTGCAATTCAAATAAGATTTTATCGTGGGTTAAGAAAGTGTAATATTAAGCTGTATATATATATATAAATGTAATAAATATAATCCTAAGTTTTCACTATTATTTCGGTACGTCTGTAAAACTATAAAATAATATTAACGCGTCAACATTTGATTTTATATGGTGTAAAACGAATTATATTAAAAATCATTTAATACAACTCATGTAGAGTTCATGGATTAATGTGTTTGTGATATAATTGTATTTAGACACAAGTTCAAGTTCAAATTTCTCAGATTGTAAGAAATCCATGTTCTTTGCTTGAATTTCACATTTTTTCTGATTGAATTTCAAGTCTATAATTTACCATATCAATGTACTCATAAGCACACAATGTGGATGACCACTTGAAACCTTCATAATTCCTTTGTATTTATTAGAGGTGGATTCAATACAGAAAAGTGGGAAAAGTTTGATAAATTAAATTTGTAGTGTACGTTGGGCTCCTTAAAACATAAATCCACCATTGAAAGTTTTATTGCTTGTTTGGAGTAATAGTAATAAACAAATTAGAACCGAAATGAGGGAAACAGTTTTGAAATATTGAAACTGAGAGAAAGAAAATGAGGAAAGTCTACTACGATCCTCGCCACTCGATGCCTGAACATAACCTTCCTAGATCGCATGCTTTGAAACTTGGAATCGGTCAAGCTATACAAAATATTTCCCTTAAAAGTTGAATTGGTGTTGGTATATCATTTCTTTGTAACAAACTAGAAATAGAACAAATAGTTCTAATACAGAATGAAAGTGTTAACAGAACCATCACTAAAAAATGTGCAGCATGGTTTTGGTACTCCTCAAACAGAACAAAATATAGTAAGATAATAATTCTTGTTTTGGCTATAGTTTAAATAAATTGAGTGTTGTAGATTTTGAAGCAATTGGGTATGCCACATATTGCATCGTTTGATTACATCAGTGAAAAAGGTCTGGCATTAGCAATATCTGATTTAGATCCCATTGAATTTGATCTTCCAAACAAGAATGACAGAATTAAATTGCAAATTGTTGATGCCAGTTTATCTTGTCCCATGGTACCTTTTGGAATTGCTGGTGTTAAGAATCCAAAAATAATGCCAACTGAATGCAGACAAAGACAAGCTACTTATAAAGGAAGATTTATGGCCAGAATTGCCTGGAGAATAAATGATATTGAACAGAAACCATTCGATAAAGACTTTGGTGAAATTCCAATAATGATTAAGGTATTACATACAGTACATTAGTGGTTTCTGTGCTAGTTATTTTGAATTATTTTAGTCTAGCAGATGCCACTTATCATCAATGTCACCTGCTGAATTAGTACTGCATGGTGAACATGAGCAGGAATGGGGTGGTTTTTTTGTCATTAAGGGTTTGGAACGTCTTGTAAGAATGTTATTAATGACCCGACGTAATTTTCCCATTGCAATTTCTCGTTCGGGATGGAAGGCACGTGGGGCATTGTTCTCTGATATGGGAGTTATTATAAGAAGTGTTAAGGATGATGAAACTAGCGTGGTAAGTTTGAAAATATTTGATGCTACTTATGTGACTCAATATTCAGAAATGTTTTTAGAACAATGTTTTGCATTATGTTACTGATGGTACAGTAAAAGTAATGTTTGGTCATCGAAAAATTCTCTACTATGCTCATTTAGTTCTGATATTAAAAGCACTTTGTGATGTTACCGACAAATATATTCATCAACGTTTGTTACAAGGATATGAGGACAAAATGCACTATATTGCATGTGTGGAAAACATGATTCGACTTGTCCATGAACAAGACTTGCACACACACAATGAATGCAAAGCGCATCTTGGCAAAATATTTCGAGTAAGATTCTACGAATGTCCTTCTTGGTGGACGGATATTGAAATTGCAGATCATATCATTAAGCGGTGTATCTTGATTCATCTTGATGATAACATGAGCAAATTTGATATGATTATTTTAATGTGCCAAAAACTCTTTGTATTTACCAGCAACAAATGTTTAGTTGAAGGTGTGGACTCTGTAATGATGCAGGAGTTGCTCCTTGGCGGTTATTTATACTTGAGTGTGCTCAAAGAAAAACTACAAACATTTCTCACTGTGGTGAAGAGTGTAATTTTAAAGAAAGCAACAACCAGTTTTTCTTTGACTTTAGACGAAATGAAGAAATGTGCTCGAATGGGTGGTAGTCTTGAGAGTTCAATGGAAGCATTTCTAGCCACAGGAAATATATCTACTCAAAGTGGATTGGGATTGATGCAGGATAAAGGATTAACCATTGTGCCTGAGAATATTAACCGAATGCGATACATGAGTCATTTTAAAGCTATCCACAGAGGATCGTTCTTTCAAGAGATGAGAACTACTGAAGTTCGTCAGCTCCTACCAGATGCTTGGGGATTTATCTGCCCTGTACACACTCCTGACGGTGCACCTTGTGGCTTGCTTAATCATTTAACATTGGATTGTGTCGTAACAACTCATCCTGAAAAGGATAAACTAAAGAAGTTCCCAGAGATACTGCAATATTTGGGAATGAAAACAATCGATAAATGTAAGAAAAAGTCTTATGTTATTATTTTGGACGGCAAAGTAATGGGCTATGTCGATCAAAAACGCGCTGAAGAAATGACGGATAAATTGCGAATGAAAAAGATTATTGGAGAAGAAATTCCAGCGCATACAGAGATTGTTCTTGTTAAGGAGAAAGAAAGTCGGGGACAATTTCCTGGTGTTTTCTTATTTACAGGGCCAGCGAGGATGATGCGTCCGTTGTTAAATTTGAAAGCTGGTCTGATTGAGTTAGTTGGGACATTTGAACAAGTTTATATGGAAGTTAGCGTTTGTCCTGAAGAAATGCATAAATGCACCACTCACATGGAGATTTCCAAAACAGGCTTCATGTCTAATTTGGCACATTTAATTCCAATGCCGGATTGTAATCAATCACCTAGGAATATGTACCAGTGTCAGATGGGTAAACAAACTATGGGTACCCCTTGCCACACTTGGGACATACAGGCAGAGACTAAGCTATATCGTCTTCAAACTCCAAGTACTCCTTTATTTAGACCTGTGCATCATGATAACATTGCATTAGATGATTTTGCAATGGGGACCAATGCTATTGTTGCTGTTATCAGTTACACAGTAGGTTTACAAGTTAGAATAGCAATGTTGATTACTAATTTTGTTTCTTAGGGTTATGACATGGAAGACGCGATGATAATAAACAAATCATCATATGAACGTGGTTTAGCTCATGGATCCATTTACAAATCTGAATATATTGAGCTGGATACAGCAGGATCCTACTTCTGCCGTGATCCGAATCAGGCAAATCTGCTAGAGTACTTAGATACGGATGGTTTGCCTTATGTTGGGCGAAAAATGCAACAAGATGAACCATTATGCTGCTTCTACAATGACGATAAAAAGTCATTTGTTGTCCAGAAAGCAAAAATTAAAGAAGAGTGTTTTATAAACAGTGTACGCCTTTGTGGGGAGTTTAATTTAAAAAAACCACAAGTTGCTTGTCTCACATTTAGAGTTCCTGTAAGTTACAACTAGCGACGTTCGTTAATTACTAGTAAATGTTTTTCTTTATTTTTATATCCAACAGCGTAATCCAACTGTTGGTGATAAATTTGCCTCCCGTGCCGGGCAAAAAGGTATCTGCTCACAAAAATGGCAATCTATTGATTTACCTTTCACACAATCCGGGCTTGTGCCCGATATTGTGTTCAACCCTCACGGTTTCCCCTCACGCATGACAATCGCTATGATGATTGAGATTATGGCTGGAAAATCCGGAGCTTTACATGGATTAGTTCATGACGCTACTCCATTCAAATTTGATGAGAAAGATACTGCTATTGACTACTTTGGCAGACTATTGGAGGCAGGCGGATATGATTACTATGGTACAGAGACAATGTACTCTGGAATAGATGGACGTGAAATGAATGCACGTATATTTATGGGTGTTGTCCATTATCAGAGACTTCGGCACATGGTTTCTGATAAATACCAAGTGCGAGCCAATGGCCCTATTGATGTTCTGACGCGTCAACCTCTAAAAGGTAGAAAGAGAGGCGGTGGAGTGCGTTTTGGGGAGATGGAGCGGGATTCTTTGATTAGTCACGGTGCACCTTTCCTACTCCAGGATCGATTACTACATTGTACGGATAAATCCACGGTTAGTGAAGTCAATGAAAATAGGTTTTGGGGTTGACGAATTTTTAATTAATTTCTTTTCAGACGCGGCTTTGCAGAAAATGCTGCAGATTAATCGGTATAATGAAGGTAGTCACTAATAAAGCTGACCGACCAAATTTTTCCGAAGTTAAGGACACGTGCCAGTTTTGTGGGGGCGAAGGTGATACAGTTGCTGAAATGCAAGTGGCTTATATCTATAAGTATCTGGCAAATCAACTTGGTGCCTGTAATATTAGCATTCAGATGGAAGATAAGGAATCTTAATGTTCGTTGTTTCATTGTGAAATATTGATTCACATATTACACATTTATTAAGAGTTTCATTAAATACCAGAAACACAAGAGGTTTTTAATCCAAATGTTGGTTTAAACATGTGTTTACATACGTTCATCAGAGCGATCGTATTACGTCTAAAATAAATATTTACAAACAAAGATATGAATAAGTCTTACGAGTATACAAGTGGTTAAACGTAATACGTAGTTTCATAGAATTATAAAAAGGGTCGAACTTTGTCAATGCCGGCTGCTTTCATGCCATTACATATCTGATTAAGTATGCATGCAGCATAATGAAAGCACCATTGATAATATATACGCAAAGCAAAGTTTAGAGAAATACATAAAATCACGACTACCACATTCAATTTTTTTTGTTCGTCATGATTGAATATGTCATTGAATTATCACCATTTAACACCACAAAGTACTCGTGGCGACATTAAATCCTTCCGCACTTTGATCAATTAGATTTCTTCCAACCCAACATCAACTCGACTATCGTGAGCCTGCTGCGAGTAGAATCCGTTATTTTGGCACTCCTTTCTGAGATTTAACTAGTTTGATGTCATGTTGGAAATGGCCAAATACTGCGTCGAAAAATAACTATAAGTAGTGTGGTGACGAATAATTAAACGAGGTCGTCCTGAGCGTCCGGGACGCTGCGATTCAGTCTTGTTCCGTTACTGAGCTTGGGCGCTTGTGTATCCTGCGCATCTGCGTAGACCTGCTTTGGTGGTAAATGCAATCTTAATGCGAGCCAGAACTGCTCCGTGTTTTCCACCCCGGTCCACTGCACATGCACAACTTGCTTGAACAAAGAAACAAAAGTTTCGCCCAGATCGTTCTTCGATTCATTTGTATGTTTAGGTGCGTCTGCCATCATCACGCAGGTGAACTGTGCATTCAGACTGTTGAGTTGTTTCAATGCTTCGTAGAGGGTTGGCGGGTCCCATTGTCCCTGGACAGCAGCTGGGGAGAGCACTGCGACAAGGCGACGAGTCTTCTTTGCAGCTTCTAACAAATTTGGAGCCCCTTTAGAAATAAGTTACTTTAGTTTATACTAATTTGTAATATTTTGCTTTCACTTACATAAGCCGACATTCATTGGTAATTCATGCGCGGCACAGGCATAACTAAACCTGCGTTCCAAAGTGGGCTGTAGGGTTTCCAAAGTAAATGCTTTGTCCGGTGATGTATAAGCAATCAGGACATCCAGACTTTTGCCATCATTTTGCTCTAGGTTTCCAAAACGGTCTTTGAATTTCACTCGCAGTTTCAAGCCAAAACGGTTGTACAGAATGAAGCAGGTGACGCCAACCAATGCGATGGTTATTAGAGCCCAGAAGATCAAATGTGTGAAGGAAATAGAATCTGGTGATAAATACTCGACGCAGACTGTAAATAGACAGTTCAATATTCTACATCCATTTCTGGTAAATACTTAATTCATTAGATGTGATATTAGACATATGGCCCACCTTTTTCCGTCACTCGAACAAATTGTTTAATATCCTTTCCAGGCTTTTTGATGACACACACGTAATTCCCAAAGGTATCTTTCTTCACTTCCTCAATATTGAGGTAAGCACCAGCAAATTGTTCCGAATCCCTGAAAAATAAGCAATCAATTTATGTACAGTTCAATAAACTAGGCTTAGGCAATATATAAACCTAACATGAATGATACCCATTCACAGCTGGGTATGAATGAGCATAATATTTGCAGAATATCTCTAGAACGTGTGCGAAAAATTTCAACGACAATCGCAAGTGTAATTATAGTCACGTCGAAAAAGAGCAAAGGCCTGGAATAATGGCAACTGGCATATCGGGACCGAGTGTTCATGAATGCGCAAGTGTGCAAGAAATAGACAAGTATGTGACATGTGTCATGTGTTCCAAGAGTTGTATGAAACTGAAGACTGCTTCGTAGAGTTTAATAGTTTTTCCCAGAACAACTGCATGCACGGCCATTCTTATGAAGGCACATTAGCAACACTTTTCGCCTAATAATCAGAATCGTGTAAATGGTAAATATTAATGCGAGGAATTTTACGGGAACATTTTGTTTATTTAATATAATCATCTACCAGATGATTAGATAATGTTTTACCTGGAAACTTTTTGGGCGTGTTTGTTGTCTCTAACTTCGGTTCCATTTGAAAGTATTTTCGCCCAATAAGCATCATTGGAAGCATCAGGAAGATGATCCAAAGCACCTGTGAAAGTATTCGCTATGAGTCAACGCATTTGCATTTTAAATAAAAATTTTATCCTGACGTGCATCTAGCAGCAATATTGACTCATGGAATTGCAGTACTAGGAATTGGAATTATTACTTGGAGCCCGCTACCAACATCACTGCTACCCGCCAGGATTAAATGGCATATTCATAAACAAGATGCCTATCATAATGCATGCAATCATTTCGCTCTCTGTTCTATTCGGTCTGAATATTTCCTAATAAACATGAAAACATGCTACGAGCGAAAAGTTCTTCCATGCCGCAAATCTCATTATCCTATGCAATCAATCATCTGTTGAGTGGCTTTGTGGTGAATCATCCAACATCCCGTGTAGATGCAAGTGCAATGAGCGATTGAATCGCGACGTGAATTGAGCGATGATGCATTGTGCATTATTGATTGGATTCCGCAGAATTCCACATGCCAAATTGCTATCCTGAACCATCAAAGCATGTGTGCACGTAAGTTGGAAGAAAGCAAGCATAGTCATTTGATCTTATCCACATTGTCACACTATTAATAATACTTTAGAGACTCGAGTTCATCAACCATAAAATTATCCAGGAGAATCTCGTTTAACAATTACCCACGCTTATGATGGAAGAAAATTACAAATTGAATTTTAAAAAAATGGTGCAATATCATTTGGTTGATTTGTCATGGTCAAGTAGTTCATCTTACAGCAACTAAATCAGATTACTATAGTACTCACCGACGAAAGCTTCGCAGAATAGTCGTAAACTCTGACCAATTCCAACTTCTGTATCTTCTGATACGAATGTCAATTGTGGTTCGTCTGGTGCTTTACCTGCAAATAAAATAAATTAAATGCCATAAGCAGCATAATTCGTGTAGAATCAAAAAAAAAATCCCTCAAAAATAACTTGCATATCAAATAGAAATTTCTTAGTATTAACAATCAACACCGGTGGCATTCAACCATAGAATTGGTATCTTCAATTTTAATTGAAAACCTTTCGTCCTGATATATTACAAGGCAAACAAAGATTGTTAAGGCGCAGAAGAAATAGTAGGGAATAATCCGTAGGAAAACAAAGTATTGAATGACTCGACAAAAATGACATGCACATGCGATGAGCCTTCGTCTTCACAATTGAATTACGAAGAACCACGCAACAGCCAATCATCATCCACATCATTTCACATATTAGCGCTGTTATCGCCGTTGTTTTCTCTTCCGTTCTCATGTTTTCAATTTCTCGCAAAACTCGTTCGTCATCGCGTCGCATCCTGCCATTTGCGGTTGAAAGATATCCAACCGCAAGCTCATTTTAAGCTGAATTCGTACCTCGTTTAATTGCCTGCCCGGGATTCACAAAATAACAGTGAATCCTGAATTAGATGGCTTTTACGTGAACCGCCATTACCGCAAACGTCGAAGGCAGCTTGACTGCTACCATTTCTGCGGTTTAGCAGGGCCATCGCATTACATGTCCCTTCCTTTGTCGACATGTAGTTAATACGCCAATTTGTAAAAGCACTGGTTATTTGCCGACCACAAACAGGCCGTGACGTGAGGTGAAAATCATAACTTGTCACAAAGCATGTGCTGACGGAAAAACAACAGCACGATAAGTAATTCCCAGTAATTGTTTCCTGCAAGTTGGAGGTGTGTTCCAGCTCGGCAAATATTAGAACACTTTGGTAAAGCGGCATAGCGCAAATCGTTCCCCTCATCAAAGTACACAAATTCATATCATTTATTATGTGCTTATTTTAAATGGTACACAAGCGGTTGACGATGTGCATGACTGCTTCCATGTTGGCGGTGTCCATCTTCTTTCGGAGCAAATTACAGCCGCAAGAATGAAACGTGCACCTTCGCGTGCGGCGAAATATGTGCGTAACAAAACCGCGATGCCCACCTCTTTTGTCATTCATCAGCGGGCTGTAATTTGTCCGCATTGCTAGTTTGCATATGCTGCAAGTCGTTGCAAATCGTGCGAACGCCATTCATATAGTACTTTGTCTTGGGGAGAGAAACGCAAGCGAGTGTTTCCCCCACATCATTATTGTCATCAAGCGGTTAAAATACTTGTAATTATTATTGAGTAAAAGTGTGTTTGAAGTCTGGCGGGCTTGCATACTTGCACCTGTGTGTTATTAAACGAGAGTCGCCTTCAATAAAACTCGTATGCTACATGAAACATGCAAAAGCAAATTAGATATGCGTGAGTGGTGTTCATATCCCTGGTCTAAATTTGATAGTGTAGGCACATATTTTATTTACGCGGAAAGTGGATGGCTTAAGCTTTTAGATAAATAATGAAAATGTTTGTTTGCAAGAGTTTACCGGAGTAATTTTGCTTGAAATTCGAAACTTCTTGAGAATAATAGCTGCGCATAATTTAGTTTAATTCTGAGAAAATGCTAGTAGGTATTCAAACCGATTACTTCCAGAACTCCAACCAATAAGAAAAGAGATAAAATATTTCAACAAAATACCAACTAGTATCGATATTGTGAGGACAAATTGCTCTCAACTGAATCGCCTAGTTTACATAATTCGTAATAAAACCAATGCTTTATTACAAGAACTATACATTTGCAACATAACCAGTGTATTGTTAGTGTTGTTCTTTCATCGCCATATTAAAAGGTGCGTGGTCGTTAAAACGCATGAACCATTTCTCATACACCTTTACTCTCTCGCTCGCAGATAGCACAACTGCATTCACTCATTAATTCAGTTCCGTTCGAGAATAACGTAGGACGATGCATGAGATTAGTGGGAAAGTGGTATTCCTACGTTAACACATGTTTCCATTCACGTTCAATCTAGCATATTACTCTGACAACTGAGCTTGACCACTTACACCATATTTACTCAGAGCATCAAAATAGGTAATTGGAATGATGTGAAATTTAGCATAATCGACTTACCGTATACTTTCAACGTGATCGTATGCACATAGTAGTCGGTGTCGTTGCGCACGATACAGGTGTAATTACCGGCATCCTCGGGCGTCACGCGCTGCGTGTAGATGGTTTGATTGGCACTCTCTGGATACAGGATGAGACCAGATGATGCTGACTGCCACGGATAAGGTTGGTTATCCTTCAACCTGAAATTAGATAATAGAACGGTTAAATCTCGAAAACCCAGATATTGCTTGCCTTCTTCAATAAATTTTAGTAAGTGTTACAGTTAATTGAGAAAAAGCGAATTAAATTTGGAATAAGTTCCTTTATAATTAGAATGATTTAAACTACGTACCCACTTTCCTCCAGGTTATTTCTTTTCAGATTAAATTAAAAGTACAGGTTTCTAAACTTATTTCGCGCCCCCCGATTGCAGTAGTAATGAAACATGAATATACATTTGAAGAACTTGATTCCAATAAGAGTATTCTTCGTTAAAATTGCAAGTTTTACTTTAATTCCAACATTTATTGCTTTAAAGTAATGTCAAAGTGAATAAAAATACTCTAGAATACTAAAAATACCTGCTGTGTAATCTTTTACGCGGAAACGATTTGTAGAATTGCATACTATAAATGTAAGCCGCATTTATAATTGCACTTTCATTCGCAATTTCAAATGTATATTTTGAATGTGGGTTTCAATATCGACGATACCAAAGCATCGGCGATTAATATCTCTCTAATAATGTAAACATCACAAGGAAATGCGCGTGGTTCATATTCGCGGAAAAGCCGATTAGTGTATTTGCGCCATGGACGAACACCCGCACCGTCCATCTACACAAATTACAAATAAACAACGCGCTAATGGATTCCCGGGAACGCAGAAAGCGTCCGTAAAATTTCGCGTCTTCCGCTGACCGTTCCACCAAAGTCGAAATGCGAAACACAACAAAATAAGCGAGTGCGCTTGTTTTAATTTCGCTGGAACCGCTCGAAGTCGGCGAGTGCATGTGCATTGAGCATAGGAAAAATTAACGCTTTAACACGCACTGGTGTAAACGTCCAATGTTTTAAAGCCTATTCGTTCGCGAAGAACAACACCGAACGTCATGTAAAATTGTAAACATTTGTTCGGTCGCGGCGACGCCCGTTCTCTTTCGCCAGCGCGCAAATCGCGCTCCGGAGCCGGACCGAAGTCCTTTTCAAGTATTGCATTCGAGCGTGGAAAATTATACTTGGACCCTTGTGTGTTGTAGAGAAGAAGCTTTTGTTTTTCTAATTCGTTGAATTCAACATCTCCGCTTGAGAACCAGCTTGGATGTTTGTGTGGCATTTACCCAACTCGAAAATGCAACAAATATCACTGTTACAAACGGAATTCGCAGAGAAAAACTGCATCAATTTCAGCGAAACGTATCCCTTGCGTCGGCGGTGCGCAAGATGTAATTAAATTGACATAGAATTATTCGCTACCGCGCGTGGTGTCACATCAGTTGATGAGACGTTTTCCTAGAATATTATGACAGGAAGAGCTTTATCCGGCTCGCGTGTAGGAGAAAATGTGCGTTCCGCACCTCCTTTCAATGTATTTCCATAAATATGATAGAGGTGCCGTCTAGCGCATGAAAAGCTCGGACGTAATCGAATTTCAAGTGAAACTGCATTCAATTACGAATTCATATCCGGAATTCTGAGAAAACATTAAACTTTCGTTTCAGTTGGAATATTCGCGGAAGATAAGCAAGTCGGTATGATTGAATTGAATGGAAAAGGCCTTTCTCAAGCACTGACACAGAGTCCTTCTGCCTTCAAATAGAAAATATTGTGTTTTTATACCCATTGCATCAAACAAATAACAAACAAGCAAATAAAATCAAATTAACTTTCCCATTTTAAAAGAAGCAAAACGATAGATCGATCTGATGTGCAGGTAAAAAAGAAAGAAGTAGTAAAACTGATAACTATCTAGTTAGAAATTGTTGGAAACCCCAATATGGCATCACCCTATTTCTACCAATAACTCAATAATACAACTATATGGGTCCACCAGTCCCACGCCTATAAATCACTGAAAGATGTGTCAACATGAGCCGTCTGTGGCATTTCTCTTCTATTCTCATCATGAGGAACCCATTCTGCGTAGCCCAACTTGATGGGTTTAATCACCCGATTTGAATTCGCATCTCAAAATTCGCAATGGTTTCCGAGAAAACCACCCTCTTCATCTACCAGGAAATGAAACCATAGAATGTGATCACTTTCAAACAATATTTCCGCAGCTTCAAAATGCTCCCACCACCAGTGAAGGCAACACTTGAACTATATTTCAAAATATCCCACACAGCTACACAAGGGAAGTAATCAAACAATGAAAACATGTACAACAAACTTTTGTTGGGCAGCGTGTACAATCTCATGAGTGTAATCATTCCGGAAATACGCAACGTGTGGAACAATTGCGTCGAGCGTCGGTGTCGTCTATCGACACACACATTAAATATAAACTTGAATCTAGTTAGTGTTCTCGACGTGCATCGATTGGCACTGACGTTGACGTAACCAATCGAAAATCGAAACAGTAAAAACTAAAATGATGATTAATTCCCGTTTAGTGAGGATAACGAATCGAATTCGTCAAGGTTGTTGGACTATCAACTGCTGGGGAGTGACTAGGTTGATATTGAAACTTGTAATTGATTTTAATATAAAAAAATAGCAGAATATTCCAACGTTAAAAATACAGTACTGCACTGAACCCTTGTAATCCTAACCACCTTACTAAAAGCACTAAAAGCAATACTCCACTAGAAGGCGAATTAATTGAAATAATTAGATCAGCCATCAAGGTAATTGCAAGACTATTAAGTTTAAGTAATCTTAAAGCTAATAGTTACTACTTCCCGCACTCACTCATATCTCCTTTATTTGAGTCACACACCTCGGTTGTGAGAAACAAAGAGCGAACCTTATATTTTCCAGTCGGCAGAGCTTTGCTGGGACTTGTCAAATAAGCTAAAGCACATAAATCCTCATCGTAAATATTTGTTTTCTTTTTGACTTCAAATGTTAGGGACTCTTTCATCAGAATGAAAGATGATTCATTCATGATTGGCTTTTCATATCAAACCGACAATTTTGCTTTGGAGTACTTTGGACGGAAGAAAATATTAGAACCTAAATCAAAACTACATGTAGATAAACCAGGATCAAATTGAAAGATAAACGAAAACCTGCCAACATGTTAAAAGCAATTTCAAACAAGCCACGAGACAATTTCCCACAATGCCTAAACTAGCACTTAAAGCTCTCACTCATTTCCACGCTTACAAACTCGCATACTACTCGTGCCGCCTTGTTGACGATGTATGTTTTTGCTCTCTTCGGTTGACAAACGTTTTTTGAAATTGCTCGCCGCCGCGGTGTATCGTTTTGTGTATCCATGTCGCACGTTTGCATCCTTTTAACACGCCGTGGTCGGAAACAGAGATGTCCCCAAACCACCATCATCAGGTTGGTAAACAGGTTTCCACTCATTCCGGCTCATTATTCTTGGACTTTTAGCGAAGGCTAAAAATAGAAGTGCGCATCGCTGAGTGAAAAAAAAAAACTCGGCCGGAGAATTTCATAAGAAGTGCAATTAAGTTGCACTCGACTATTTTAATTACTCGCATTCGATTTGCCATTTTCGCAGAAGAAAAAGAGCAGTCTGATACTGGTGTTTATCCTTCGGCATTCGAGAAGTTGAGTACAGAAACTCGCCAACAATAAATACTCGCAGCTTTCAGCGCTAATTAGCTGCTTACAATGTACCACAACAAGCAAGATGACTTCTTGAGATGCAAGGACAATTGTTATCAAGACACAAAGTTTTAAATGTTGCAAATTTTTAATTGCTCAGACAGAATCCCGCAGGCTTCTTCCTTCGGCATGTTAACATTCAACGGTATGAGCAAATAATGCTTGTTTCTGTGTCGGGTTGTACGAAAGAATGTCGTTTCTGAGGACGGCAGAACATTTTGTTAGGCGCTCTTGTTCATATCTCACCCAATGATCTGGAATTGCTCTGGGAGGTCCCGGGCACGAATGGTGTTTCTTGTTTCTTCACCAAAGAAGACCTGTCCGCATGCAGTGGGCATGCATTTAAAAGATTCATGAACTACTCATGGATCATTCATACTCGAAGCTTGCCGATTTGCATTTTGTTTTATTTTCTATGAGATGAATGCATAAATGTTGAGTGCCGGAGGAAATATGCATGTGTGGAGCGCAAAACGCAATAAATGCTCCGACATACAATTAGCGACATTTTAATTGACGTATAGAAAAGAACGAGCGAATGTAAAAAGCGAGTGGATAATTACCGCATAATTCTCGGAAGCACGTTGCGTCGCACTTTTTATTGCGGCGTGCGTTCGTGTTGCAATGCGTTGTGTTATTGACGCTTTTCTACTTATGCTAACCGTATGCGGTGCTTATTTTCTGCTGGTTACTCATCGCGAATTAAAGACTTGTGGCATCGATGGGGACACATAATACGTATCAGAAATTATATGCAACTAAAACGTCTAAGTGTTTCATTGATTTTGCTCACCAAGTGTGAAATATATATTTGCACAAACACAATAGGCTCATTGCAATTGTATCAGTAAGAATATGTAATTTGCCTTATACACACCTAATAATACTGCTAATCAAACCTGATCTCCATTAAGTTTGCAGCCGACATTTCCATAAAATGTAACCGTAACAATTCGTGAAAACCTATAATTACTCAACCGAGTCTACATTGAGTTGGTTATCTGCGATCACAATTCGAAGAAACCCATCAAATTTAGACGATAATCAAACAGCAAACGCTAGAACATGAGCAGTTCGGAGCAGCCACAAAAAGATAATAAATAAACGATTAATTTGTAGGAGTGACCCGATAAAATACCAATTTATAGAGCGGAAAAGAAAAAACCGCTTCCAAGACACACCTAGTCAAGTCCCTCTTTGGTAACACCCTGTTCTTAACTTTAATTTGTTTGGGTATATCATTTGGAATTTTTGCTCATGTGTTTTTTGTGCTTTTGGTAGTTTTGGATCTTGTATGGCCATTCAAGACCTTCTCAGCCAATTCCAAGCAATTGTCAAGGCAATAACGTCATCCGCAGTCTTTTTTCTTCTTCTCTTGCGCTCAAATTCGGTATGTAACACATTCTTGGGTTATTTTCGTGTGATCTTCGACCCAAACTGTAGTGGCTAGACGTTGAGCCTGAATCAGCTTCAATGGAATTTCACGGTTGCCCAAGAGAAAATGCACTCAAAACAATAAAAAAAAAAAAAAAAAAAAAAAAAAAAACTAATGGGAGTGTGAATGCGAATGCAAACAAGCTATGACAAGTTTTTAACGTAATTTTAACGTGTTTCAAACACGCTTGAAGCTTGCCAGAACCTCCCGAATGAATGTCTGTCTACCTGCTGAGGTAGAAAATAGTTGGCATGCTGAATAGTAAAAGTGATTCATACTAAACGTGATGATTCAATCCTTATTGCATCGTTGTAGAAATAATTATTTTGCAGTTATGTTTATTTCGTAATGTTCATGACAGAATTCGCATACTTCGCACAATAATGTGATAAAGATTTAGTTTTAGAAACCTTGGTTACAGAATTATGAAGGTTGGAGTTGATTGTCACATGTTTTATTATGATTAATTAATATCTGTGAGTTGGCGGAAGAAAAAGAAAAGCTTGCTTCGTACTGGATGAGGAATTCAGAGATGGGATGTTGAGATGTCTGACGAAGGTCTGGCGACGCCAGAAGAAGGACAACAGTTAAATATTTTGTACAGAAAAAACAAGAAGTAAAAAATCCCAATTTTGGAGTAACGCTTAATTTTAATCCCAGATAATAGAGGGTAATTCTGGTTTTAAGCCCGAGTTTTAATGTAATCAATGACTTTATTATGATGCTAGAAATATTTGCTTCTTGTAGTAGGATTTTTAGTTAAAAATTATTTGATTCGAAAATGACATTTAAAAAATCACCAAATTATTTTGTCATTATTTAATTTATGATTGCAAAATTAATTAACCATCTTCTTTTGCTGCTGTAAAAAGAACTAATCCACAAAACCCATTAAATTGGCTTAACAATAATTTGATTGATCTACAATGGTGCTTGTACAATAAAACAATAAACCTATTTACTACCTGTTTGCAACCGAACATGATTTCCAGAAGATCATTAAAGACAGTTAGCAAGTTAATCCTTCACTGTGCTAGTATAATAATACTAGTACCAGCTATTATCTCCATTACTCAGGTATTATTTGAGTAATTCTAGTGTTACTCGAGACCGTTTTTCTACAGCCTCTCACACTGTCACACCTCAGCAGCAGGCGGCATTGTCTCCGTCTCTTGGAATGCACAACATTAGGGCAACCGCTCGTTGACTAATTGATTTAATCGTCAACGGCTTCGAGGCTGCTTGCTCCATATTGCAATCATCCGCTGGAAAGTTCTGAGAAACGAGAGGTTTTGTTTGCAAGCGAAATACTGGAGACTCAAAATAGTGTCACTAAACGCAGTATTCATTTGCTACTAGTGAGAATGGAGCAACACGCGGGTAATTTCGTCGACAAAAACTAAACACTGATTAAAACAAGTACTCGTGCAGAAAGTAGTACTTAGAAGGCGATGTAAAATCAGTTCGATGTAAATTGAAATAATTGCATGCGTACATACATATCAACTCCGCAATTATTTGATTTCCAACATCATTAAACTAATTTACAAATTACAGGATTGCGTGTTTTAATTGCGGAAAAATTTGTTTCTCGAAAACGACCATTTCATATTTTAATCGTGTAAATAAAGTAATAAAAAATGATATAGATTGACCACGCGACAACTACAATATAATATAGTAGCTATTAACTGAGGTGCTTAAATTGCAGTAAAGAGTATTTTATCAGAAGCGACAGGTGTCAAAACAGCATATGTACCACGATTTGCTGACTAGAATGGTCCGAGAAGTGAGAAACGACGAGACACAAGTTGAAATATTTATGATCCCGACGAAAAAAGCTGACTGAGACCACACAAAGCACAATCAATCCGAAGACAATCTGCTTGACATGTTAATGATAAAAATTAATATTCCAAGTAGATTCACGTTGAGTCGCGACAAAAATAAGCTATTGTCTTCATAAAAGTGACAATTCGTGCTCTTCCTGTGAGATTGCCGTCTTGATGCATACTAATTTATCGATTTCCTCTTTCATTTTCTGCAGTTTATAATAATTATCATGTGTCAAACACCCTGGATCCTTATAGTAAGAAAGGAATATAGAATTTGATTTCTTTACTTTCTTTACTTCTGGTATAATGCCACCTTTTTAAAATCAAATCGATACACTTGCTGACGCTTGCAATGTTGGCAGTGGCTTTGAAATCTGCATCCGTTTAGTATCAAATTGCATCATTCTAAATCTGATCTATTTCGATAAGAACACACACACTTTGTGTTGCAGTCCCGGTCGATAGAAGCACAAGATGCAAATAGCATCGCCATGCATTGTGCCCTGAGCTATTGAATTTCAATTCGAAGCCGACTCGACTTATTGCAGTTTATATTAAAAACTGCATTACTCGTTAATTTACAACTGGAGGTATGACGGCGCCGCAGTACGTCGGTGAGAATGGAAACGGGTTAGGAATTCAAGACAGTTAGTTGATATGGTGGCCTATTGATTCAACATGGCAATTTTATGTTTGTCTTGTAATTAAAACTTTTGCGAAGGATCAAGGTATCTTGATTGTCCAAATTATGGAGTACAGATCTTATTCGGGAAACACTTATCACCTGAAAGACGAATTTATCTTCGGAAATTCAGTGAGATTGTTGACTTATCGTTAAAAAAAAAAAACATGAGAAAAAGGTACCGAATAAAACTTTGTATTTCATTTGTATTCCTTCTATTTTTAACCCACGATATTGTGCTAGCAATTTCCCCGGAAGAAAGTCAAGTGCCGACTAAGTCATCATATATTTCCTGCCGATGTCACTCGCATGCGATTTAATGAACAGATTTCCGTCCAAATTAGCAGCATATTAAGTTTCAAGTGATTGCTTCCGTACTTTGCATCTTCCGATGAGTGATTAACGATGAAGTAAACAAATTATTGCAACGTCAAAGCCGAAAAATTATCGTCTAACCAATAGAACGCTATCAGAATTCCAAGTAATCCCCAATTTTTGGCATTGTAAACAGCAACAATCTAAATATTTGAGGATCATAAAGTAGACTAACGTAGATTAACGTAGGAATAGAGATGGTGACTAATACTGTTGGGTACTATTACCAATGATGGCAATAATTCCAGAATGTTGCATTTTAAATTATAAAACATAAGAACTGGCTGACTCACCACTCAATACTTCTGTACCCTTTGGCACAACAATGCAACCCTTTAAAATTCCCATTGATGGCATATTCGGCATTGGCCACTTCCTTGACAAATTGCATCTGATTGCCGGTGATGTTGAATGTGTAGTTCTTACATTCATCGTGAATCGCACCGGATAAACTCAACAAATAAACACAGGCAAAGGTGCTGATCAATTGGGTCCGTGCCATTGTTCATAGGTAAATAATCAACACAATAAGTTAATAAGGCATATAAAATATCAATGTTAGCACTTGGTTGATGTTACGTAATAAATAAATTAAGTAAAAATCTTTAAAAGTCCATAATTCGGTTCACATCATTTTGATGATGTAGTAATTAAACGTTGTAGCTATCACAATTGTTCCGGCATACGAGGAAAGCACGTTGCGTTGGAGAGTTCAGAATAACGCGACGCAGACATGCTCGCACCAAGTCTCGGACAAACTGACTGTGACAGAAAGCGAGGCAAACTCAGCTCAGCAGCCGCTCAATTTGCCTCAACCTCAAGTTGCAGTGGTCGTCGAGCAGTGGGGGTTCCCCACGCAGTCGCAGGTACAGAAATACAATGTATAAATACACCTTTGTGAACTTGTGTTGGTAAAATTCACGGTAACCCAACTCAGCTTGATTATCAGAAGCCAGTAGGCCAATACCTCAGATGGTTCTCTCACTCTTCTGGTACGAATTTGCCTTTGGATTCTCCGCGGAGACAAAGACGTCACCAGTGGAGTGTTCATCACTCATCTAAGTTTCCAGGGTTTGAGACTGTTTGGAATAATATCGCTTGCAGATTGTTCATTGGGTGGACCGATTCTTGGCATTTGATGTGGTGCACTCTTAAACGCCAACAATATCATCATAAACTGAATGACACTCGTAAAGTATTGTATAAAGTATTTTCAGAGTTAGCGGCACCACAGGCGTCTATCTGCCTACAGAAGCAGAGTAAGGATGTCGGGCGTTAGGTGTATTATGATGGTTTTTGATTTGTTATATTGGAAAGTGTCAAGAAATGATTTGCTGAATTTACTTGGTCTTCAGATGATAACATCTAACTAAGATGCTTAGGACTTCAAACGGTGCCTGCGAATATTTTACCTGAATATCAAAAGTCGGCCGATTTATTTAGTTCGAGTTATTTAGTTATTTAGTGCCGCGACGAATTCGCCGAACTGAAAACTGATGAACTGGTTTATGAGTAGATCTCATTTAATTTTATTCCATCCTTACACCTCTTGCGTACATTTCGTTAAATTGTTACAATTAGAACGACTCAATTCGTTCAATTTAACGACTTCGTTGGAATCAGGAGGTCACCCAATTTTACGACGGTGTAGTTTATGACACTAAATGACTTTCTTGGAATTACTTACACTATATACGTTCTTCTATAATGAGAAAGCGACATCAAATTTTCATGCAATTTTCAACCGATTGAGACGGACAACTGTATGAAGTAACACGAAAGAAAATACCTCGAAATCACAACACTTTCACATTTTTACGCGTACATGTAAATAAACACGATCTAAGTACGGCATTTAACAACGAAACAATCGATTAAATAATTTCAGAAAAATATTTTCATTATAGAGATATTAAAAATCATTTTCTCGATTTTGAAGTACTAAAAATAGGAAAGTTTTAAATTTGAGCGCGTTCTTGGATTTGTAAATTGAAGTTAGGCAACCAAAGTTACATCACATATGAGTAAATTTGCATAAACACCAAAAACATAAGTTAACAAAGGTTAATAAGTTTGAAATATCACCACACAGGCACACAAACAAAGAGTTTTCTAAACACAAACAAAATTGATCTCTCTTTGCGAAGTTGCATTCGTACCACACAAGAAATGTTGTTATTGCGCATGAACATAATATTGCTATTGTGATAAGAAATCTAACCTGAAACATCTGAAGTTTGAAGTGCGCTGGAGTGCGCATTGCGCGAACAAGTGCGGTTTGCGTTGTTGTAATGTGTACCCAAAATAGTAATAATAAAATGTGCTTGTTTGGTTTAGGCAGGACTAATTGCACCAATTAATTTCAAAATTTGACTTCTTATAAATGCCGTATCACATGCAATAAAATGCGTTTGCATTCAATCTAAGCCCATAGTGATCGCCGGTTAGCAACCACATACAAAACATTTGTAACCATGGGCTGTGATTGTTTAGATGCACCTGGCAGAGAATATATCCCAAGATTCGGGCATATAAAATTAACAAGAATTATTCCTCTGATAATCGTCGCTCTAGTACTAGTTACATTTATAACTCATCACTATTTAATTGATGTTGAGAAAGATGCCACCATCATGCACAATGCCCATTCTCATCTGGATCTACCTGAAGAGTCAATCAGCTACAAAAGTGCAGATCTACAGAGCAGGATTAAAGAACTCTACAGAATTAAAGGTTCAGTATCAAGTGAACTCAGGGACATGGAATATAAAAGACAGAAGTTGCAGCAAGATATCCAACTGTATACCAAAAACATAGAACAGTTGAAAGCTGAGTTGCTACATCAACAAACAGAGTTAAACAAATTGAAGATATCTGTAGAACAGGCACAGGTAGCTCAGAGAGAAGCTTTACAACAAAATACTCCAGAATTGGCTTTACCAAAGAGACTTACTGCCAATTACCATCCAGTAGTTTATTCTTCTATTTCAAAAGAAGAGGCAAGAAGTTGTCGGATGTACAGATGTTTTGATCACTCAAGATGTTCTATGACTTCTGGATTTCCTGTATATCTGTATGATCCAGATAAGTATCCTGTTATGAATGATGGCTGGGATGTTGATGGATTCTTAAAAACTACTTTGAAGCAAGTGTTGGGATACAATCCTCACTTGACATCAAATCCAAAAGAAGCTTGTATTTATATGGTTCTGGTTGGGGAAGCTTTAAAGGATTTGGAGGATGTAAATGAGAATGGAGAGAAGTTAAGACTGCCACCACTGGATCACAAGGCTTTGAAGAAGTTACCTTATTGGGGAGGTGATGGTAGAAACCATGTTTTACTTAATTTGGCAAGAAGAGATTTGTCTGCAACAAGTGGAGATATATTTTCTTCAGTGGACACAGGTATTGGTGCTTAAATTTGAGTCTAGGCTTGTTACACTAGCTAAATTTGTATTATTACAGGGAGAGCTATTTTAGTTCAGTCAACATTCACATATAATCTATTTAGGCCAGGATTTGATGTGATTGTCTCTCCGGTTTTAGGTCCACCCGGTGGAGATGTATGGCAGGAATGTGCTAAAATGCTTCCTGCACGACGGAAATATCTCCTTAGCTTTCAGGGTGAAATGAAAATACAACTAAAAGATGAACTTTCGAGGAATGTTCCAAAAACCTTCGACTATCTCGAATTAGATAAATTTATTGTTGAACATTTAAAACAAATGACAAAAGGTTCCACATCTGATAAATTCCTCCTTGAATTTGAATGCAATCCAGCTAGTGACGATAACTTGAATACAGGTCCGCAGGATTGGGGTCTTTGCGGTACAGATAGCAGTCGACGAGCTGTTCTAAAAGAATCCACCTTTGTCTTAATATTTGCACCAGGGGTTGCTGACCTGGTGTCAACCACATTACTGCAAGCACGGGTTTACGAGGCCTTGCGCTCTACAGCAGTTCCTGTTATACTCGGCGGTGATCAGATTAAATTGGCGTATGATGATGTCATACAGTGGCGACGTATTTGTATTTTCCTACCGCGTGCACGTGTAACCGAGTTGCATTTTATGCTTCGCACTATACCTGACAGTGATGTGTTGTTGATGCGCCGACAGGCACGGTTGGTGTGGGAGAGATATCTTGCTTCAGTTCAGAGCACACTGGATACTGTTGTGGCGGTGTTGCGAGACCGATTGAATATACCACCGCTTCCGGCCGAGACCGTGACGGCGACATCGGTGTTTAACGAGACGTTCCAACCAATTCAAGTAATCGTGGGATTGGATGCGGAACAAGATGAGAGTTTGGGTCCGCTGGAGCCACCATTTGACAGTCCTGCGTTTAGGAGGAACTTTAGTTTGCAGTTGACACAAGGATATGAGATTTGGAATGATTGGGGTGATCCATTTAGATTGTATCCTGCTTTACCCAATGATCCACTGCTACCATCAGATGCTAAGTTTGAAGGATCTGGACGTGGATTTAGACCCATTGGCTTTGGCCAAGGAGGTAACAGACTTAGTTACAAATTTGATAACGTTCATTTCAATGTTATTGTGTATTTTCAATTAGGTGCTGGTAAGGAATTCTCTGAAGCTTTGGGCGGTAATAATCCCCGGGAACAATTTACAGTTCTCCTTTTAACGTACGAACGAGAACAGGTTCTTCTTGATTCTATCGCTCGATTGCGAGGACTGCCATATTTAAACTCTGTAGTGGTTGTTTGGAATTCACCTAAACCCCCAAATCCCGAACTACGATGGCCGGATATTGGTGCTCCACTTCACGTGATAAAGGCGCCGCGTAATTCTCTAAACAATAGGTTTCTTCCTTTGGAAAACCTGCAAACTGAAGCTATTTTGTCCGTCGATGATGACGCCCATTTAAGACACGACGAAATTCTTTTCGGTTTCCGAGTATGGAGGGAACACAGAGATAGGATTGTAGGTTTTCCCGGCAGATATCATGCATGGGACGTTAATACCATGAATAGTTGGTTGTATAACTCCAACTATAGCTGCGAGCTAAGCATGGTATTAACTGGAGCTGCATTCCTGCACCGCCATTACTTACACTTATACTGGAAATGGTTACCACAAGCAATACGGGACAAAGTGGACGAATATATGAATTGCGAAGATATTGCAATGAACTTTTTGGTAAGTCATGTAACTCGCCAACCTCCGGTCAAAGTTACTTCAAGATGGACGTTTCGGTGTCCAGGCTGTCCTCAAAGTTTAAGTGAGGATGACACTCATTTCCAAGAGAGGCATAAGTGCATAAACTTTTTTGCACAAGTAAGTCGAAAGTATTAAATTCAAGTGATTGCTGTTTGATGTTTGTTTTTTTTTTTCAGGTGTTTGGGTACATGCCACTTTTAAATACGCAGTATCGAGCGGACTCGATATTGTTTAAAACACGTATACCACACGATAAACAAAAATGTTTTAAGTTTATTTAGTTCAAATTACAGTAAATATCTGGCTCTACTCAACAATGAGCTGTAACAAGACTTGATAGATTTATGAAAGTTTATGTTGCAATCGTAACCTAATTTATAAGTATATTTATTATATGAATGATTTTATTCAGAGAACATTAATGTTACAATTCGGCAGCCGATTCTTCAAATAACTTTATGTTGTGATATGTAAATATTTTTTTACTTTTAATAATGATTAGTAAAGAAGTTTGTTGTATTATTCAGCGGTAGGATTGGAATTAGGTTATGCCACTTACGAAATTCACTCTAAATGTGGGTATTTAAAACTTTTATAGTAAGATGTCGCTCGTAGTGTGACGCGGGCACTTGCTGCCTCCGCTTGCTCGCCGGCGGCACAATCAATACGCGGCGGCGGTGACGTCGACCGGAGTATGCTCGCGGATTGGCCGCTTGCAATCTTGTCTTATAATTTATTAAGTCTCGTATGAATGGATAATAGCAATCTGTGATATTTGGTCGAATCGGTGGAGCACGGTCCCGCGATCTTCGAAAACGTCGCGTGCTTCCACCGCCGCGCTCATCTAACGCGTCCGCGATAAACAATTCGTGGTGGCGGCAGATGCAAAGAGCTGCTCATCTTCAGTAGGTGCAGCAGCGCCGTGCACCGTCGGGGGCATCTACGGGCAGTTCGTGTGCGCGATAACGGCAGTAGAGACGGCCTCCGAACGTGGGTGGTTGCGTGCGTAAGTGGTGCCTGTGGCATCCAGGAATAGTAGAAATGGGATTAGTACGCGTGTGGATCTCGCTCGCGGGTGTGGAAATGTTGCGGCGAGATTTGTGAGCGCGGCGCTGCAATACAACAGTTCCTGCCGCCTCAACGTCACCTGCTTGTGCTGCTGGCATTACATGAGACGCCAAACGGAGGAGGCAGCCGTGAACAGTTCAGCGGAGCAAGGATAAGTTCGCCCTTGTGTGGATACAGTGCGATGGCTCACGGACTCAACGGGGCGCCGCGACGATGAAATGAACGAAGCGACGGCGGTTTCCTAGCGCATTAGTAATTAGTGATTTTTGAGTGTGGCACCGTTCCCGAGACGCCTGCACGGGGGCTTCATAATGGACGAAGGCCCCGACCTCTCACACCTCACCGCCGAGGAGCGGGCTATCATCGAGGGAGTGATGATGCGCCAGAAGCAGGAAGAGGAGCGCGAGCAAGAAATCATGAGGTCAGCCCCCAATAATACAAGCATCCACAACTACCAATACTACCAACACCATACACCAAACGACGAGCGGCTTTCTAATTCCTCAGACACGATAGAACGGACACTTACCTATACGCAAACAGGAGACTTGTTAATAAATATAATCGACTACCTCAAACCGATACTATTAGCCAAACATCCTTTTCCACAATAAAAGCTTCCAAATACATCTCTGACTTACTTGACTTCTTACTTACTATTTTCTATCGCCTATACACAGTTTAGATAAAATATTGATATATCCAATATTCATTCTGATTCCTTATGTTAAATCGGAAACTAAAACCAAATTTAATAAGATGTAATACATCATAAAAATAGTTTCTCTCGAATGCGCGTCACGAGAAGTGTAAAACGATTTGTCTTGTAAATGTAATAAATTTAAAAGCATCGGGTCACGTATCGCTGAAGCGGCAGGATACGTACGTAAGACCATAAGGCGTACGAAGTCGTCATTCGCATCCTTCGAGCCACGGTGGAACGTGCCCGCCATAACGCGCTCCCTCTCTATTCTCCTCCACCGACGGAGGCAAGACTTATTTTTCTTGTCACTTGACTTAATCTAAGATTTAGAAGGAGATATTTATGCGAGCGCTTGTTATTCATAATATAAACTTGGAAAGCATTTCTTTGCTCATAAACTCAATGATCACACTGCCCTCAAAATTGATGGGTAACCTCATACTGTTTAAATTATATGAAACTTGAAAAGTGCATACACAATTCATTAAATCATAGATAATCATGTTTTGCAATCTGTAACCTCTTGACCATGGATGCTCCTCTCACAGGAGAAAGGCCGACGAGGTGCAGATTCTAGAGGACACGATACGGGCTCGCAACGAACAACACAAGAAAGCCGGCGTCGAGCTGGACGCCACATGTCACATATGCCTTAAAACCAAGTTCGCTGACGGTGTCGGCCATTTGTGCAACTATTGCTCGATCCGCTGCTGCGCCCGGTGTGGCGGTAAAGTGACGCTGCGCTCAAACAAGGTAAGTCGCATTTGTTTTTGATGATATTGCTTTCGCGATTAGCAAAATAAACAAGAGATGGCTCCATAATGACCTCTTTTCTTTGGAGTGGGCGGCGCTGGCGGCGATATCATCAGGCTAAAAGTTAATAATGTAATCGGGAGTGCATGTGCCGCGCGCTTTGCCGGCGCTTGGTGTGTTTTATGATGTTGTGTAGTTACATCCCATTGACGGATATCGTGGCGGTGGCGGCGGCGGCGGCGGCGGCGACGGCGGCGGCAGTGAAGCCGGGCAATCCGGGCGCGTGGGCGCTCGCCGTGGGGGCACAGCTGACGTCACCGGACGTGACGCGTCTTATTGATTCTCCCGCCGAGCACTAAAGCGAGAGGGGCAAGAGAGGTCTAGGCTGCTGGCTGCCGCCGCGCCACAGCCGTGCATAGACGCATTAAGGAAGGACATCAGCTGCTCGCGAGCGACAATCCGAAATGATTCATGACATGCGAGGAGTGATTTAAAAAACTACTCGAAAAATAGCACTCTTGCTGGTGCTGGTAGCGGCCAGTCAGGCGATATTCACGACGCCAGCGGTGGCCAATTGTGTCACAGTAATTATTGCGAGCACAGGTATGCGCACCGATATCGGCGAAAAAGAAACGAGGGCGAACGGCAGAACAACATTACGCCACCGCTGTCGCCTCCCGCAAAAGAAACTTGTGCCATGCTATTTTTAGTGGTTAAAAATATAAAAGTAGGACATTTGATAGAATCGCCACATGTGCGCTACAGCAGTCGCACCCTTAGAGCCACGCTGCCCTTCGACGAGGACTCGTACACTTATTTCCCTTTTTGGCAAACTTTTATATTAAAGTGCTGTGTTGGTTGCGCGTGCAGGTGGTGTGGGTGTGCATCTTGTGTCGGAAGAAGCAGGAGCTGCTTAGCAAAACCGGCCAATGGATGGTCACCACGCAAGGGCTGGACACCGAAATACCCGGTCTGCAGCAGGCACCTTCCGACAAACGACCCAAGTTGGAACGTGCTCATTCCGCCGCCGAGAAGGAAAATCTGCCGCTCCAACGGTCCGGCAGCGTGCTGCGTCGGCAATACTCGGAGCAGGAACCGCGCGTGCCATCGTGCGAGCGTTACAATCAGCAGGTGTACAACGAGGAGGACCCTCGGTTCTACCAGGGTGAATTGGAAGGGCTAATGCGATCCCATCCACATCTTGTTCCAAGAAGGTAATTTATACCTACATACCAAAAATTTTCTTTGAAAGTGCCACCACCTTAGTACCAAACTACCAACAATATTTATGGGATCAATAATAATAATAATAATAATAATAATAAAATGCTTACTTTCAAGATATCCCGATCAAGATACTGAACTAATGGATATGCAGCAACGTATGTCAAGCTCATCTAGCGCAAATAAGAAACACAAACGCAGCGGATCAAGTAAAAAGCTCCACCAACCGCAATTACAACGCTCCTACTCTTCATCCGAGGAGGATTTGAAGTCAACACCCGATTATGGAAGCGACGAACGCGACAGCGAAAAAGGTAGGATTTGTTGCTCAATGTTTACCGACAACCATATCAACAACCCAACACAATACCCTAAAATGATATTCATTTAGCGTTCTTCTAAGATTAAGATCCAAATTAGAGATAAGTATGTAGAACACTACTATCTACATGTATTAAAAATGGAAAAGTTGTTGCTCCCAATGCAAAGTGTGCGCGCATTACTTTCAGCGAGATTGAACGTTTATTGGGGTGAAATTTCACATATTTCTGCCATATTATTGCAGGATCAGGAGACACACTTATGTCGGATAGATTGAGTCGGCAAGCCATACTCGATGAGAAAATCAAAAAATTTCTAGCGGTGAGGAATCCGAGCTAACGTGACTTTTGAACATATGTGGAATGTTCCAGAAATGACGTGAATTCCGTTTTTAACAAAATTATAATAAAACTCTACGAGTCCCATTTATTTTCTCAGACTTTTGTAATAATTTCTGGAGCATTCTGTTTGTTTAACTTTTGTGTATTATTCCAAGTATATAAATACTGTCGATTGATTACCTTCTGAATTGATTGATGATCTCTATTGTGATTGACGATTTAAACTCTTGTACTTTTTGACTGTTGGCTTCGTAATTATATGCGTGATGTGAGTAGTTGAGGGCGTAAGTGATATCTATGGGCATACGTGGTGTTTGGATAATGACGAAATGTCTGCATGATTTATTCGTTGTGACTGTTTTCTTACTCTAATTGGTTTAGTTGGGTGAACACGCAGCTTGCGCACCAATTTGCTCCTCGTTCTCCTACTTTTTCTCGGCGCCTGTTTGTGTTTCTTTCATGGCCACGAATTTGGTGACGAATCTGAAGTAAATCGCGCACGCGACCAGATTTTGTCTTATACTACAATCCAACACTAAAGTAACGAGACACCCGATCACTCTCGGCCGAAAATCGGCGGGCGCGTAAGTATGGCCAGAGAAATACAAATTCCGCCGGTTGCTGCTGCAGGAGGCGGGGACTGGATGTACATAGTGGCACCGCGTCCGTTGCAAGATGTGACCGCCGACAACCGCTGCTTCACAGAGCGAAGAAAGAAAACGGTACGCTTCGACCATCAGGCGTGGGACAGGCAGGGATCACAGGATTCTCATCGCGACTCCGGCATCGACACGTCCTCCACGTTTACCTCAAGCGAGGACTCGACGACACGTGGCGACTTGCCCAAGGTGCTTATCACGTACAAATTCCCACTTCTAAATACACACATGCCTATCACATACTGTACACTTACCTTACAAGTAGAACACGTCCTTATCAATTGTTAGTACTGTCCTTCATCACTAGCTAGTTGATTTACGTTTGTTTCGAAATAAGTTTGGTTTAATTAATGCTGAATGCACCTGGCATTGACGCAATTTATATAACAATAATAATTTATATAACAAATGCAGTCTTCCTACATTAGAGCAATAGAAATAAAGTAGAGTTTTGCGCTAGAAGTAGGTAGTTTCAAAGTGGTTATATTATTATGTCACGATTGTCAAACATCACAATAATCGTTCGAAATGTGAAAGCACAAATGCGCGGCTAAAGCGGAAGCAACGTGGCAGCCAGACGCCATTACCGTTGACATCCGGTACAGATGTGAGTTGTGACACGAATGCACATAGTGACGCGCTTACACAATGGTGTGTAATGGCCACCGTCATGCCGACCACGAAACAAAGCACACTCGGCGATCGACAAAGGAAACAAAGATGTCCGTATGGGTGCATGGAACTGCAATCTAATTTGAGTAACCTGCTCAACACCGGTTGTCTAACATGACTGGCTATTGTTTCTTTCTCTTGGATGAAAACGATTCTTTTTGTTGCTCTTTACTGTTGATGATTGTTTCAACTAGCATTGTGCATGGCTTACTCTAACACAGTTAATGTTTTCTCGTTGGCACTATTTCTAATAGCATCAAACAAAAAGCTTCTAACCCTGGTTTGGCTCTCAGTTTAATTGGAACTAGTCTAAACACAGTATCAAGTCATTGTACTAGAATGTGTTTGTCGTAGATAGTTATTCACTAATTTAGAATTTAATCACACGTGGTTGATGTTTTGTTTCTTTCTCTTTTTTCTCTATGTGCCCGCTCTTCTCAATCACGCCTACAACCACATAGCACCCGCTGTCGTGGCAAGTGTCGGCTGATGGCGGCCGTATGATCGGCCACATGATCTTGCGTCGCGGAACGCAGCACACCTCCGGTAACAGCGCTGCCATTTTGGGCCTCAAAGTCGTCGGTGGCAAGGTGCTTGAGAACGGTCTGCGGGGCGCCGTTATTGATAAGGTGAAAAAGGGCAGCATCGCCGACCTTGAGGGACAATTGCGACCAGGTATGTCTTGGCGTGTCCGCATTGGGTCTCAATAGAATTTTATTTTGGATTAATGTCTCACTGTATTTTGCACTGTTCACATTTGATAGTATTAGTTGTTTCTTTAGTTCCAAGAATTACAATGATATAGCATTGAAGTTCTTATTATTAGCTTGGGCCAACTGTATTTTTTATATCTTTGATAATATTCATTGAGTTTCATTTAAAGAAATTAAGAAAAGAGAAAAATGCAGTCTTTGGTCATCTTTGAAAAACGTTTCAGGCGACGAATTGATCGAATGGAACGGCAGATCATTGCAAGACAAGTCATGTCAGGAGGTATCTGACATAATCGCGGAGAGCAAACAGGAGGCAAACGTGGAGCTGATTGTGTCGAGGAGCATGGGCAGCCGGCGGGCGGCACAAGCGACGTGGCGGCAGTCAGTCGCCCACAGAGGTACTTTACGCACGCCGTCACACATGCGCAACCATTAATTACCCACGCGACACCTCTAAGCACTTACATTGCACATTCACACACCCACACGAAATACGAACATGTGAGAACACATGCACCACGTGTAAATCGATTCCTACCATCAAAGCAGAAGTATTGTATGTGTGTGAGTGTGCGTCTTTCTTAATATGAGCACAGTGTAGGAAAAGGATTCTGGGAGCAACAACTAATGTTCAGTGTATGCGTTGCGTTTCTTGTGGTCGTTCGCAATTAATGGTTGGTTACACATGTACTCCGGCAGGGGTTGCCTATTGAATACTGGCAGGATTGTAGTTGTTGTCGTTGTTATCTCTATTGCTTTATTGCGATTTATGCGTAAGAAAGGTGGTCTTGCGTTGTGTGTTAAAGGTCAGGGCCAAGTGCAGTGGGATCACGAGAGCCACGACAGGCCGCACGTATTGGTGACGTCGCCGGGCAGCCCAGAACGGCCACGGCCCTCGCACTCGCTGGCGTCGAGCGTTGGCGGGCGAATACAGGTGCGGCTCAGTTTCGATCCGGCGTCGCTGCAGCTGATGGTGACAATTTTATGTGCGTCGGGACTTACACCGCGGAACCCTCACCAGCCGAGGAATCCGTACTGCAAGCTCTTCCTCCTGCCGGATCGGTCCGAGAAGAGCAAGCGGAGGACGCGCACGCTTGCTGGTACCACTGATCCCATGTGGAATCAGATGTTTGTGTATCCCGGTTTGCGAAGATCGGATTTGAGGGTGCGCGCGTTGGAGATTACAGTGTGGGATTATGTACGGTACGGCGCCAACGATTTTTTGGGGGAAAGCATCATCGAGCTGTGGCCTTTAGAAGAGCAACCCACATGGCGGACGCTTGGTCCGCACGAGGATACTGCTCTCACTCCTAGCGAACACCTCTCGCCGCCCAGCACGGGGTCGAGGTAAAGGCTCACTTCTTAGATCATTTCAACCATTTTGGGTTGTTTGAAGAAGGTTTCTTTTGCTTCCGCTCTGCCGTTTTCAGACAATTTGAACTTTCGTTTGTTTTGATTGTGTGTTTTCCTCCTTTTGATTGTTTTGTAGTAATAATTGTGTGCTCAGATACTCGGACTCGGACACTCCGTCCGAGTGCGAGGTGGATGGCGGACGCGAGCGCCGGGGGGCAGACGGCGCGAGCGTCTCCAGCGTGGGTAGCTCCAGCAGCCCTCCGCGAGACAGTGAACGACGATCCCGACGTGATCATCAGGATCACATATATCAAGGATACAATAATCATCATTCTAATGGTAGTTATCGACGGGTAAGCCAAACTATTTACTATACTTTTTAATTAAACTGAAAAGGGAGTTCTTGGCGCGTAAAACGAGGATTTGTAGTAATGAAGAATATTCTTCGGTTTTATCCGCGTTTTCTGGCAGGATTTCATATTGCGGCGCTGACGTGTCGGGTTTGTATGCGTGGATATCTGGATTAGAGTGCGGCGAGCAGGAAGAAGAAATTTTGGACAAGTTCCAAAATGTTATTGATTAAGGACCATGAATGAGGCGTGGATGGCAATGCGAACGCCAAACTTTGTGCGTGTGTCGGTCGCACACTTCTCAAAGTATATTACGGCCGGGTCGCGACGCGGTGTTTACAATGCGGATATGCAGTACGCAACGGAATCTCTGATGGCAGCCAAAAAGCCGTCCCTCATGCTGCCGCTAAGGGCAGACTACGCGGCACGAGTCATTCGCTCATGCTACCACATTCCGTCGGTTTGTTACTGCGGTCTTATGGTTTTTCCGGCGGCGGGCCGCTACACTTCGACCCGGACGTCATTAGTGCCACCGTGTAGTGCTCCCGCCAAGTCGACATTCTGATTTGCGTGTCGGTTGCGTGGTGCGAGCAGATTTAATCGAGAGTTAATTACGTTTGCCGGCGTAATCATAAATATAACCTACCTGTCTATTACATCGATGGTTGGCGTCGTGTTGATAGTGATCATTCAAATTTTTGTGCATTTATTCTGTGTTGACCGCACACCCACAGAATAACATGGCCGGACAGCGATCGCATTCGGCGGCACCGTGCGAATCTCCTAGCATGCACATGTCGCGATCACGCTCCAAGTCTCCGCGCCGCTCCACCACTGACCATCGGTCTCTATCGCCGCCAGACGGCCGGCTTGATTACCAGCAGTCAAACAACAACTACGGTGCACCAAGTAGCCGCTTCCAGTCGCGTTCTGCCACAGCCACCCCCACCGGTTCACCGAAGAAGCGCCAACTGCCTCAAGTGCCACACCTTGCCCGCGCTCTCCAAGAACGCGTGGCGCAGGACCTCGAAGAGCGTTCCTCGCGATATAAAATGAGGTATGACAATAAATCTTACAGAAAGCAGAACTTTAATTATTACTGATTGATTTCGATTGCTGATAGGTATACCACGCAGTATCGCAGCACTGGATCCGGTTGGGAGCGACGGTATAGTGGCCTTAGCGATTCGGACTTAACAACACACACTCGAACACGAAGATCTCTATCACCGGATCGAGATAGAGATCCCTTGGTAGACTTTGATAGCGATATGGAGTCGGTTGCGTCCGTGACGAGTAGCGCGTTCTCGACGCAATCTGAACGGCCAAGAGGATCTAGAGTAATCAGGTGAGAATCTACCATTTCTAGGCCGATAAATGATCAATGTCAACTAACAAGCAACTTTTCTCAAAATACTACTACACATGGCCTTGGTAGTGCTGAGATTTATGCCAATCGTAAATTTGCTTCGGCGCTGAAACGTGTCCTTGACAACTTATGTGAACAACGCAGGAATACCTTGTGGTCTTCACCAGCAATGCTAACTCTTTTAAGCAGTTACAGCTCGTGCGTTTTGAACGAACAAACGGCCTTGAAGCTAACGCGCAGTAGTGATGCTAAATATTCCTTTCCCAGTACCGAATACACGACAGGGGGTGGTAGCGACCGATATCCTTATGCCAGCCATCGAACGATGACGTCACGGCGGATGCGGCACGACATGGATCACGAACAAAATCTCAGAGACCCTCTTGATGACGATAGAAGAAACCATAGACAACATCGAGATGGTAGCGTCAAACGTGGACAGTTTACTAGAAGTCTTTCTAATAATGAAGCACCAACGGAAGAGAAAAATGGTACTATGGTCATTCTGAAACCTTGGTTTTCACTGAAAATTAAAATTGATCGTGATTGCAGATGGTAGTTTAAGTGATACTGCAGTAGGACAAGTTGGGGTTTTAGATGTGCCACAAAAGGATATTGTAAGAAAAGACACAGTGCGCAGTAGGGACTCACATACACAGTTTGTAGGGCTTGGAAAGAAGAGTAATTCGACCAGTCAGCTATCAGCCACAGGTATGCCGTTAAACCTCTTTTTAGATAGAAATATGTAAGATTTGCGTTAACTTATATCTCTATTACCACTTCTCTTAACTCTATCAGAACATTAGCTGTAAAATCGGTGTTTAAAGTGGGTAGCTAGTTAGAACCATACTCGCAGTCTGACGTAAATATTAACTAACGTAGTGTGTCTTTTGGTTTTGTTGTATTTTCGAATGACTCATGCAAATTGTGCGTGTCTGTGTGTCTTCCGAGAGCAGGACGAAAACGCAGAATGGGGTTTGGTCGCAGAGGAAAAACATCGTTTACGGTCCATAGATCGGAGGAGGTATTGCCCGGCGATGTGCGCCTGTCCAAGCAGGGCTCATCAGCGTCCAGCGACGGCGACCTGTCGGCGGACGGTGATAGGTTCGCACCTTTTTATCAGCAATCTCGCAAAGCAACTCTAGTCGCAATTAGATGCTACACACCTTATTGTTCACTTCTCCACTACCGAGAGCGGAATACTTACAGTTGGGTACATAGAGAGACTACTCGAATATTCTTCAAGGGGCGACAAATAGTAATTGAGATAATAACTGTTCTTTCTTTCCATTCTCAAAATTTGATCATATTACACTAACCAACACCATATACGTACACCTATTGTAATAATATTGCGTTTTATTTTGTTAAACATTTGTTAAAGTTGCGTTTTTTTTTTGGGGGTAATGTGCGATTAAATTAGATTGTAGCATAGGTTTTGGCAAGCTGTCACTAGCGGCGGTGTGTGCAAGATGGTGCCAAGCGCATATCTGTCATCTTGGATTGAATTAATGTGTTTGTCGTATCTATTTGATCAAAGCGTAGTATTTAAAGAACAGGCATCAGAGGAGTTTGTTGTATTTTGCAAATATCACTATTAGTCGGTACTTAGATTATGTTTCTTGCTTGCTTGATGCCGCTCTGTCTTACTGCTCTCTTCTTCCCTCTATTTTCATTCACCAGGAGCAAGCGTGCCGACGCCGGCGTGGCACCCATCCCAGCCACGTGTGTACGTAAGATAAAAGATAAAAAGATGTAAGATAAAAATATCTTGTACTCACTAATTGCGCCGACACTCTGACGCGAGGCGAGTGTCTGTTATCATGTTGTCCACCTCAATTGAGTGTTGCCGCGTGTGTGCTTGTGGTCTAACACCCACGATCCTGTTTTTGTGTGGCCGCAGACAACACGCCGAGCACGCTGTCGATGAGCGCCACGATGATGCCGGGCGGCAACCGCAAGCGCGTGCCGAGTATCCAGCGATCGCAGGAGGTGGTGCCGCCGCGGTGCATTACCACGGACGGCAGTCAGAGGGCGGCGAGTCTCAATTCCATTTCCAGCTCGGAGGGATCGTCGTAAGTACACATCCATCCAACCAAACATCAATTACCAACAATACCAACACTACGATGTACATTCCAATGATGGCTGACGTGTGGTGTGCGTGACAAGTTATGCAAAGTGTTCCGAGTTGGTGGTAACCGCTGCAATTTTATCATGTCACATCAAATCATTATTGTGATTGTCATCATGCAACACGTTGTATAACATTGTAAAACATTTACAGAATGGCCCCAGTTTATTTTCGCCCACACCGAAGTCTGCCTTGCTCTGCTGGCAGAGCTGGTTGGGACCAGTTATGACCATTCTGTAAATGCCCTCTCTTGCTATGAATGTATCAATTGCACATCTTCAGCATGTTCCTCACGTCTTCTCAAAGCAAACAGCTGACGCAGCTGATGTTTTGATGTTTACTTGTTTTAATTTTATTTCTAAACATCTAAAGACTTCAATTTGTTCTACGGTATGTATGTAGCGCATGTTCTTTCGGCTCCACTTACGAGTAGTGCATCAACTTGCTTCCAATTGTTTGGTATGCTTCTGATGCGCATGGTATTTTTAAGCACTAATTAATCACATGACCACCTCACTAACTCTCACCCAGATTTGATCTCTTAATTGTTTTTCACGTACGCCAAATACAATCAAATCGATCGATCTCTTTCCTTCTTGAGTACACTTTTGAGATGGCCGCAAACGCAATCTTGGATTGATACTCTCGTACTTGTAACTTTCAGGCCAATTTTTCTAACTTAATTAGCCTCAGATATATTGTACGATTTATGCGATTAGTGCAGATTGCGATGACTTTGTAACGAATCGATATGACAATACTTTTTCTCTCTCTATGTACATTTCTGTGTATGTTCCACAAGCTCAACTGGATTGCTTCTATTTTACTCGAACAAAACTCAAATACTTATGCTTGTACTTTTCAAGAACAGGAAATGAATGTTTCTTCGTGTTTAGGTGGTCTCCATCACTACGGCTTGTCACTGATGGTGGCCAACTAGCAGAGTTTATCGATGGGCTTGGACCAGGTCAACTGGTAGGACGACAAGTCTTAGGGGCACCTGCGTTAGGTGATATACAACTCTCTCTCTGCTACCAGAAGGGATTCTTGGAGGTGGAGGTTATAAGAGCACGTGGACTACAATCTAGAGCAGGCTCAAAAATACTACCAGGTGAGCTATACTAAATAGCTTTAATGTGAAACAAGGTCCAAATCTAAATGTTTCTAGCACCCTATGTGAAGGTGTACCTGGTAAGCGGAAAGAAATGTATCGCCAAAGCAAAAACGTCCACGGCAAGAAGAACTCTGGATCCTCTATATCAGCAACAGTTAGCGTTTAGAGAACCATTTCAAGGCTGTGTCCTTCAGGTGGGTACATTGTAGATGGAGCTATATGCTCTCTTCCTGGTATAGGATGTTAATTGATGTTTCGTTTTAGGTGACCGTTTGGGGCGATTACGGTCGCATAGAAGGCAAAAAAGTGTTCATGGGTGTGGCCCAAATAATGTTAGACGATCTTAATTTAAGCAACATCGTCATAGGCTGGTACAAATTGTTCGGCACCACCTCCCTGGTTAGTGGCACCTCATCAATCGGTCTCTCTCGCAGGTGTTCGATGGCTAGTCTAGACTCGTTGAAACTTTGAATAGAACATATATTGAACCAATACTAACGTTAAAACTAGTGTCGAAAGACGTAAAATTATCTTAAACTAGCATAGAGACTACAAAGAAATACGTAGTTTTGCAAATGAACGCTGAGTTTATTTCCCTTTTAACTTTTGTGCCACCATCGCACAGTCTACGAACATTCTTTTTTGTAGAAATTGTTTGAATTTAGATTTAAACACTCACCTGGTAGGCGATTTTGCAGTATTCTAAAATTATCTCAACTGTATATAATTGATGCTATTCTTTCATCCTCCCTCGACTCTTAAAATATGATATTGAAGTTGATATTCGCCAAGCATAAACAAACATGCATCGTATGCATAAATGCTAACCGGCCGGATAACATTTTCGAGCAAACATTTTAGCCAATCAATAGCCATACTAAATTGATCATGTACACGAACGATATGAAACGAACAAATAGGTACGCTGTTGTTTAAAGATGGCTTTTGACGTTCTATTTCTTTTTTCTTCTTTTCTCTACGTCTATACGTGTTTTCTCTCTTGCTAATTCTAACTCGATTTGGTCTTACGTTGTCTTTGTCTTCGTGCGTCTACTTTTGTTTTTAATTTTCTGCCAATCTATGTTCCAGGGAAAACCCTGACAACTAAATGCTACGGACACTAGTAATTAGCGCGTAGCATTCCCACTTTTTGGTGAGCGTTTCTTCTGGAACAAACTGTGGCTGTTATCAAACAGAACTATTGCGTATAACGTATTTTTATAATACGCTCTGTGGTGAATCCTGTTTGATAACAACCACATAATTTGTGTTTATCTGTCTTTATGTGTCTCTCTTTGTGTTATTCTCTGTTTCTTTTGCAAACTCTTTTTATATATTTTTCGTGTTGTTAGAATGTTCTAACTGTCACCTTGAATGCCGCTTTCGGTGTTTTGCTGGCCTTTTCATCCATATTCTTAGATGAAAGCGAAACAATTGCACTCACTCATTGCTGAATGCAGTAAATGACGACTAAATAAGTGCATGTTGTATCATTCAACCGTATGTTGATCATTGTAAAATTGGAAATTAATACAATGCTTGTAAGCAAGATGGCTGCGATTCATTCAAGCATCATTTGGAACATATTCAGTAATCATTTGCCGTAGTCTACCTGTACTATGCTATAGGTAGAAATTTAATGATATTAAATATTAGTATTAGTGTATATGGTATTCAATGATGTTTGAGTTACATATCGAAAAGTGTTAAAAACCCCGCTTAGCAAACTAATCGGTTTTTTTCTTGTTGCTTGTGTAGCCAAATGCAAATGTTGTTGAATTAATGAACTTTGTATACGTTTTAGTGAACTTTGGAGGGCACTAGACTCATGCTTCTGGCAAACTATATAAATCAAGTCTGACGAAATCAGGAACGACGTACTGCGCGCTCAAACGATGTCGAAGTGTGCAGGCAGTACAAGCAGGACGCCATCGAGGGAGGCTTTTAACGAACTCTTCAACAGTACTTATAAACACAAGATTGATTCAGTTCGTTGAGACAAATAAGAAGTACGCATCAGACATTTTTCTATTTTGTGACGAACGAAACAAGATACATGGCTTTAAAACTTTCATAAGAAGTACACACTAAACGGACGACCGCTACGCGAGCATACGATAAATTGTATAAAACTATATATATTAAGAATAACTCTTATGCTTATTGATTAATGATATGAGATGAACATTACTACCAGATGAGTAACCAAAGGCATTTGAAACACATTGAATTTCGCATGAGTTCAATCAATTGTTTCGCATTGCAGCAAAACTAAAAAAGTATTTCTAGTACGTAAACAACCGTAATAATATTTATCAAGTAATCGTCATCATGATTCAATATAAATCGGTCCAATTATTTTCATCTTTGTATTGCGATCAACTATACGAGAAAAACGTACCAATTCAGTATTACTTTGGTTTCCATTCATACACTAAATTGTCATGAGCATCATCAACGAGGTTGATTGAGGAAGCTCGATTTTACCTAGTAACGACTTCAGCAAGCGAACGAAATCAATGCAAGATATCGAGTTACATAAAAAATTCCAAAAGTATTTAAATAAAATGACGTTGAAAATGTTAAAAAGAGCTATAAATTATATACATAATTACGTATTTAAAGATATAAGAAACTATGCTTAATTGGAATTGAAAAATACCGCTTTTTTACTATTGTACGACGATATAAGTAACTAAGATCTAAGAATGCGTGCGGCATCAACTGCGCGTCAATGATGTTGTTGAATTTGGCGAGCAAAAAGAACAAGGAGAAGAACAAGTCAACCTGTATCATATAAATTGCATATTGGGCACGGGTGCGGGCGTTGCGAGTCGACGAGAAATAAATAGTCGATTACTGAAAACGCTAAATTACTATACTTACCGAATACATTGTAAATACATACATGCCTATTGTAATGAACTTACGTTGGTTGTTGATCATGATTGAGTTGTTGTTACGCTGTTGTTTTTGAAAGCTTTTCGACGATTATAACTTAAGCCATTAACGAATTTACATTGATCGATTACTCATGAATGTCGTAAGCGTGTGCGTTATGCAAACGTGCTTTTATTATCATCGATAGGGATGGGGAACATTTTTGTTTAGCAACTTATTCGCATATATTGAATAGAATATTTTTCTAAAAGCAAATGGGTTTGTTTGTTTGTTTTGCGTTTTGTTGCCGCCTGAGCTTTGATACGCCTTTTGCACCCCCAGTACAATCAGAGGCACTTGCGCTTGTGATATAATAATTATTATTAAAGTGCATATTGTTTATACTTGTGTTCTCTCGACATGCGAGTACATAGAAATCTGCTATTTTCATAACTGCAACTGGTTGCTTCCGGCGTTGAGCGTGAAACTAATCTAAATGCGCTTGATACCAATCACATTAGAGCATTGACACGTGTACAGATTATTTTAGCTTCTTCAAGATGATGACCGACTCGTGATATTTACACTGCTTTTTCTTGTTTACGGAAACAGTGACTATCGAGCTAAAGCAAAATGTAGCAAGCATACTTTAATATATAAGTTCAGTCGATTCAGTTCCACTAATTAAGATGCATAAATGTTTGTTGCATATCATGAAAATCAATGTCCAGCGTCCATATTTTCAAACATTACAACTGATATATCCAGTTGCAAGTCATGAGAAAGAAATCATGAATTGTCCTTTTTGTCCACAAGTTAAACGCTACGATACGAGTTGTTAAATGCAAATAAAAATTGTGTAAGCGACGAAATAGTGGTGGAGCTATTTTGTTGTTTAGAGCAGATTGTATGCTGAGAACAGATGACATCCTTTGAATGCAAGAGCATGAGTTGAAATAAATCGATTTGATTAAAACTGGATATGACAATAAATCACTACTAATTTAATATATCTTGTTATTTGTTTTCATCGTGAAAATAAAACCACATTACTATAGAATCTTATTTTATTTGAAATTTAATACGATAATATGTGTTTATGGCAATGTTGGTGTAAAGTTCTTATTATTTTCTTCTTTTATTGTAGGGTAAAAATCTAGCAAATCTCAATTAGATGACGTTGGAAGTAATTAAAACCGCCATATTTTGCCCCGCTCCGTAGTACAGTCGGTAAGCCGTCTAACTGTAGCAGTGACAGCAAGGTGCATATTCGGAGGGCAAAAGTACAAATCCTGCAGAGAGGTACATTCAATATACCTAATATGTACTTCTACAGAATTCAATTCTAATTACTGCTACCAAAGTTATCGGTAGTTGATGCAGTATAATGGAATGAAGGTCAAGTACGGTGTCAGTGTCCGTCAGTATGGTAGGCTCACAAGCTACGTACTACGACGCCCTACACTCAAAAATTGAGTACAAAAGAGTTGAGATTGATGATGATAACAATTAATTAAGAAATAAAAATCTAACAACTTTTCTAATTATAATTATATGATTACAAATTAATTTAAATATATAAAATGTGTTGTCTTGAGAGACAAACTTTCAACAACAACATCAAACTTTTAGATTTTAAAATTGCTTAAACCTACATTTTAGTTTATTCAAATTAGCATATAACATTTTAAATAGAATATTAATTCCTTAGTACACTATAAATATAAATATATAAAAAAGTATTTGATGTGTTCTTGATTAGAAAATACAAATTCCCGCGTACTTAAAGCTTAATTACATTTCGGACATAAATGCCTTTCTATATTATCAGTTGTTAATATGTGAATAAACATGATTTTTCATCTTCCTGATAAAGTATGAATAAAAGAAAATACGTCATTTAAGCATTGTTTACAGGTTTTAAAAATATAAATAGCGTACTTACTGCATGATAACAAATAATTACATTGCAGATAACGATTATGATTATAATCTGCGAAAATTGTAAAGTTCTATGAATCAATTAAACATATTTTCAATACAAAACAGATTGACTATACTGAGGTGCCTTATCGGTAAATAACTACAAAATAAGTGTAATTCTACAATATTTCACTTATTTAGTGTACTATATTTTCACAATGGCTCAATAATGGCTTGTTTAAGTAGGTAGAATAAGTAGACTCCTCCAATCTTTAAGATCAGTAGACTTTCAAGACTCAGATTAGCTAATGCTTTTATGACCCATTGAAAGGAACCAATTTACTGCTGAAATTGTGTTCATTATGTTCATTATTTTCTTTAATGAAGTTATTTATGGATAAGTGTCTTGTCTTCAGGATTTTAATGAAATTATGAATGTTCATATTAATAGAATTATTATAATAATTTTTTGGTTCTAGAATACATTGACAATATTAAAAATATTTAGTATATTCTAATAAAAAGTGTTGTTGAGTGGTGTAAAATAATTTCCAAGTCGGCGTAATTCAAATATTTGAACTGTTGCTGTACAATGTGTTGCCTAAGTCTACAATACAAATTGAAAAGAATATGAGCAAACAACTCACAATAAGCGTGTTTTAAAATTTATTTAGTAATAAAAATGCTTCCAATTCCACCATAAGTGCATTTAAACATTATATATAATATAAAAATAATTGATATTGATGCATCATTTTTGCTAGCGGAAATCAGATAATTAACGAATTCCGTTTGTGTGTATTATAAGTGATAATTTCGTCAAACTAGGCAAAAAGACTGCGCGCATGGTTACTAATCAGGTGCAAAGTCCGACAATTGCCTTATCTCGTATGACACACGAGCGCACAAACTCTACGCGTGCATATACTACAGAACATATAAAAATGCCTATCGCAATTAGAAAATATTTAATCATCAAATGCAATATTCATTTTTCTTTGTTTTTCGACGAGAGGTACTCCCAGAGGTCTTGGTTGACAACAGATTGAAATATGGAGGTTCTTGTTATTTTATTCTGCATCTATTGTGTACCCCGTGAAGGTTGCTCCTGTGTAATCTGCGTTTGGCATAGTACTGCATGAATTTAAAGCATACAATGCAATGCAATAAAGAATGCAATTAACCGACCGACTGCCTTGTCCGCCACGATATTGCAACAGATAAACGCGTTTCGAATGCCAAACGCCGTTCTTTGTTGCGCAAATTTTGCAATTATTATTCTCGGTAGTAATACGAAAAAGTGCATGCCACGCAGGCCCATGCAGGCTGCAAGAAGTGAAATGAATCGGGCCGATTCAGGGTCTCCTGCACCGGCCGGCCGGCCGGCCGACATCCACCGTTGCGCAGCGGCTCGTGACGCCGCCTGACTAAACAAAGAAATGTGCGGTCCGCGGGCACCCGAATATAGAAATCGAATGAGTTTAGTTCGGATCGTGACCTTTTCCCTCTCCAGCCCTGCTGACACCTAGCGCACCAATGCGCAGATCTAGGTCAGAACTGGGCTGGCCAACCGAGCTTAACACACGTGCGTCACGTGGCTTTGTTGTTATCGTCAGCTGTAGCCGGGCCGCTATGTGCGACCTCGCGTCTCTCCCGACTGACACGCACGTAGCGCCGATCTCTATTCACCGCTCGCCGGCATTGCCAGCTGACTGCGACGGAGCGAAAGTGCGCAGAAGAGCGGCAGGTTACCGCATCAGCTGTTTGCGTGCCCACACGCGCCGGCCGGCGTTCGCGCTATTCGCGCTTCGCCTGCGCTCCGTTCTTCAGTCTGTGAACGACCGCGCTCGTGTTCGCAGCCACCTTCGCAGTTCAATTTGCGCTTAGGCCCCTCGGGTTACGTCACTGTAGAACGTCTTCGTCAGTGTTTATTATGAAGATTCCGTGTTTTACGCCTCGAGAGAATGTCGTTTTCCGTGTCTACGCCGCCGGTGTAATCGCGGTGTCGCTGATAAAGTTTGCTGACCACCATCATTGCTACTACGAGGGCAGCAAATTGACAGCGTTGTGAAGTTGGAAAGCTGGGACTTTTTCAATTCGTACCGACATCTAATTCCTGAGAGCACGGGTGCACGTGCTAGGAATCATTTGGATTTAGCACACTCTGCGCCTGAATTGCACTTGTTGGCCCCCGTTCGAGCAGACTTTATGGTTGTTGACTCTCGGCCGAACAAAAGAAAAGTCGTCGCGATGTCTACGGGCAAGCGGCTGGCAAAGCGTTCCATCATTGGCACGCGAGTTTGCGCTCCCGGTGATGACGGCAAGTATTACTCCGGTGTCATCGCCGCCGTGAAGACGCCAGCCACATTCCCGGAGAATAACAACTGCATCAACCTTACGCCCAACACGCGTTATTCCGTCCGTTTTGATCCGCGTGTTGGCTACGGACGTCCCACGGTGGAGTTCCTTGAGGGTGACCTTATTGGACCCGGGTTCCGTTCCGTTAGCAGGTTACATCTACTACCTGGACAAAAGGTCTTTGTCACTCACAAAGGAAGAGAAGTCACTGGGGAAGTCATTGAGCATACGCCTGAAACCGATGAGGTTGTAATTCAAATGGGAGCAGACGTAAGTGCCCTATATAAATCTATTCTTATAGTGATACACTTGTTGGTCTCTTGTTCTAAAAGTCCCCCGCTTCAAACTCTTGTTCCTCATTATCTATACGGGATGTCTCGATTCCCAGTTGATTAAACTTTGCTTTTCTGACACTACTAAAGCATGATCAAGTCAAATGTTGCAAAGTTGATCATTTTTATATCGACTTCGGCTAGCGGTTTGTTGCTTCGGCTGCGAAGACGCTCCGAGTTTGGCCGGCCGGTGCCGAGAGTGAAAGCTCACCGGGCGTTGGAAGATAAGACAAAGATGGCGCACAAACAGTGCACACATACGCTGCGCACTCACGTTGCAAGTTGCGCAGCGCGCTTTCTGCGCATGTACGGAAACCGGGAGAGCGTACTTTGTGAAGTGTGTTGAAATGCGCTTTAAACTTTTATTCCCACCACCATTCCTGCTGCTGCTGCTGCTGTTGGCTAGGCCGGCGATGAAGATCCGCAAACTGCGCGACCGTGTTAATCTGTGACGCGTATGACGTCACTCGCATAAACAACTGACTGCGGCACAATAAGCGCGTCGTACGCGTTTACTCATTTTCCGACAAACAACTTGTTTATTGCATGGTTTAAACCGTCAATACGGACGGCATAATATTCGATGTAAACATAGGTTGTAAAAAGCTTGATACGCTTTTTATCAGCGCTACTAAGGAATTGGTTTTATTTGATAAATCAATTTCTATCGAAATTGTTGCGATGCAGTGTTGTGAATTGGGAGCAATTTTTGAACATCGATAATTGTAGTATTGGTCCCGTTATTTGGTTGGGTTTCTTCTTTTTTATTTATATTGGTATTTGTTTGGTACGTGCGCCGCGCCTCGTCGCAACTGGCATCTTATTAAACTACATTGTAAAGTACCGCTTTTTCGATTTGCGGTCAGTCCGGTTGTTTTATTCCAACACCGAATGGCACCAAACAATCATGCCTGTCACAATCCGGAAAGAAGTGGAGAATAAATAAAGCGAGTTAATAGCATGGTGAATAATTATATTTCAGATGTGCGCTGAACGCGTGAATTCGGAAGCTCAAGGTCGCCGCACAGTACAACGGTACTGGTTTCGCAACTGTTTCGACATGGTTCCGACCCTGTCCATGCGCAATTTACTCATTGTACTGTAATTAACCGGGAAATTACATCCAATTAATTTTGGTTCAACGCTCTTTTCCTTGTCAAGTAAAAGAACGTGCATTTCTCAACTGGAGATATTCACGATCTGCAAGCAAGCCGATATGTTTCAATAACATTATTATTATGGCAATTATGCAAATGCAGCGCTAATGCGCACGGAACGGGTTTGTTGTTACTGCGAGTAAAATAGGTTACACACATGACTGCCTTCGCTGCCTTCTAATGCCGCTTTGCACTCGCGTTTGCGGGCCTAGGCTTCGTTCTTTGTGTCACGTTTTCGTACCTATTTTCATTGAATTATGGGTATTACGAACGTGGCGATCGAAAGGTGTTGCTCGTGTGTCCTAACGGTGTGTCGAGTGTCAACAGGCGTGTGTGTTGAAGTCTCCAGCAAGAGGCTCGAGAGTAGAATTACCGACTGTGCCGAATGGCCGATTGGGAAAATAGGTGTTTTGCAACAAACAGGTTCTTCTATCTTGATACGCACTATGGCTGGAAGCATAGCTTTCTTTTTCGTTTAACATCTTCTGCTAAAATTTTGCATAATTGGCGTGTGTGAATTATTTGTATATTTTGAAAATTCACAAGCTTCAGATTGAATTTGCGTTTTCAGCAGGTTATTTGAAATTACAATCTCGCTATTTGTTGTTTCTCTTATATGGATATCTTCGTTATGATCTCTGCGATGTTTCCTCATGTTTTCCATTTTACCCTTTGCTCGTACTCGTAGCAGATGCCTAGCTGGCCACAACGCTCAGTAGTACTAGCACATGTGTTTCAGTCAAGTATGCTAGACACGCAACATATATAAATAATAACCAAGAAATTGAAGAAACCGCGCGCTGCGAAAGAAAGAATAACGGCACAACGCCGGTGTGCCGCAACTTCAATTCCAACAATACTTGAATATAGCACATTGCTACTAGTGTGAATAAAGAACATTCGTAATGTTCAGCGCAAACATCGACAGATGCTTGAAATATCCCGTATCTGCCCGATCAATGTGCATAAATGAAAAATGGCTATAACAGGATTTACGGAATTATCCAAGGTTGATTGTGGCATGCAACTTGACGCCTCCACCGCAAAAACCTTTCGCAATTGAATGCCAACTCTTGTTATACTTTATGTTTGTTTACCTTGCATAATTACATATCTAATATATCTAACCCGCTGCATGCCTGCATATGCAATCGCATTGTTATTCACGTGCTGCAATTGTCGGCAGCTTGCACAAGATTTCACTGCTTACTGCTCTTACTGTGCAATAAGAAAAGAAATTTATCATAACATTAGCCATCGTATGCTTGGTTGGGAGAAGGTAATTGATATATCGCAGCTTCTATTGAGTATTTTACTCGCTTTGTTTTATTTCACCTGAAGGCACTGTTGTTGTTTTACATTAGTTACACATTGAATGCAAGTGGTTATTGCCTTGGAGAGGCGATTGGTTAACTATCGCTCACGTTTTATTACTTACTGCATCCGTGCTACCGGTGTGAAGAAATCAACGCTGAAAACTACAAACTGTGTTTGTTTGCTTGAATTATTAACCATTGTTCTAGATTTGGATTAGTCGGTTAACGATTGAAAGCAGCAATTTCATTTAATGCATTTTTCTCCTCCAAATAACAGCAAGTGCTCAAGCTACATAATTTAATCATAATGATAGCATTGTAGAAAATTGCAGCTTGTGATTAATATTGGCTCGGTGTGAATGATTCAGAGGCGATTTAGTAATTTGTGTGGCATTTTAATCAAATTTTGTAACTGTTTACTGCGACCGCTCTATACTACTAGATTGTAGTACCACTAAGCTGATTGCAACACGTCAAACGTACACTCGAAGTAGCATGCAAAATTACTCCGATTTTCAAGATGCAAGCCACCAAGCCTTAGATGCTACTCGTCGGACTTTCTAATAAATTGAAAAATTGCGGATGTTCTCTTTTAACCTACTTTTGGTCTGTTTTCGTCGTTGTCGGTGGTGATATTGAATGGCCGTGGCTGGTATTTTTGGGCCAAGCGCACAATGTCCCGCCGTGGGGATGGTGGGCTAGAATTTGCAGGTCGGGTCAGCACTGCCGCCGCCGTCCTCCACCATGCGTTCAACGCTGCGATGCGAAGGGACCATGTGAATTATGGGTGCAGTTGGAAATTGGAGCGCGTATTGGCCCAGATCGCCGGGCTGGGTTGCGCGTGCGACCTCATTCTCTATCGACCTGCGACCCACTTTCCGCGCCGGAAAGATCCGGCGGCAAGCGGCGGCGGCAAGCGGCGGCGGCAAGCGGCGGCGGCACAGCCGGCACGTGCATTCGACCCAAATCGCCGGACACAAAATTTCACTCAGTCTGCAGGAATTCAATTTGATTGTCTTGCTGTTCACAACTGCAATACAATAACGATAAGTTTTATTTATTCCAATTTTCCTACTACTGGAGCGAATCTAATCATCTAGATGTTTTAAGTGTGTAGTCGAAATCTTTTCTCCCCCAATGTTTGATATTATTTACATAATTGATAATCTAATTCTTTTATGTTCTAATCAAAAATTCTTTAGTGGTCAGAATGTCTCAACATTGGAATTATTTGTAGTACAATCTACACAGCATATGTAGTAGCAAGTGTTTGATATGGTTGCTTCTAATGCGCGGCACGAATTTAAATAGGTCGTGGAAGCGCGCGAGTTGATAAAACGCACGCTCTAGAGGAGCCAAATCGGCGAGGCGGCAGCAAGCGTACGCCAACTGTGAATAGATTTGCGTTCTACACCCAACGTAATTGAGAGAGTTATTGAATCGCCATGTGGCTACGCGTGACAAGCGAAGAAAATGTTCGCGGTATTGCGCAGACCTCACCCTAAAATCCGCATCGCTTCCGGTGTTAGACTGTTTAGTCTAAACACCGCTATGAGAATGCCGATGAAATGAGAATCTTGTGTAAGTGACATCACGTCTTGGAAAAATTAGATTAAGTAAAGATTAGCAAAAATCTTTTCTCTTTGCTCATTCGAGATGAGAAAACGGCCAAAATGAAATTATACGTAATAACACACTTGCTTCACATTACATCGGTTCTTTCATCATCGGTTTTAGAGTCTAGATCAGTTCAATGTGTGGCAGAGTTTCTTCACGACGTCGACATTGTGAGATGGTGCAAGCGCCGCGCCGCCCAATGCTAGGATGGTTCGCAAATCGCTGCAAGCTCTCTACCGGCCGCCGCCGCTGGCGAGGCAGCAGCGGCAGCACGCGTTTGACCCACTTACCCAATTTTCGTTTGATTGTGTGCCTCTACACGTTCCGCACGTCCATGTTGGTTGAAATGTGTGTGCATGGAGCTGCAAGTTGCAATGAAATAAAAGAAAAGTCGTGCACATCCACTCGCGATGCATGTCAGAGGAGACATACGGGCGGACACGATTCATATATGGGATAAAGCGTTTGGATGGTATCGAATGTATAAAACGAAGGAATTGGTTATCGTTGTAATTGTGACATTTACACTACATGAATAGTGTAAATAAGACAATAAAAGTGAACAGATTCAAATTAATTGGTTGCGGTTATTTCGATTAATGAGAGACAGAGCGTGTCTCAATGGCAATGAGGGCGTGAAGTGAATGAAATGGAGCTTTTAATCTGGTATGCACTATACTCATTTATTGCCGTCGAATACATTTTATTGTTTAAGTGTTGACAAGTTAAATTCAAATTTGACACAAATTTCTCCGTTTTTACTAGTCTACGTCTCGGCAATTCTTACCGAAGTAGAATTACAATATATTCGTAGAATGCAAATATTACGTCAGACAATTTATGCGTTTTTACAACCTGCACTCATGAATAGCGTTACATCCGTTTGTCGCGAATAAACTTATGGCATCACTGTTGTTTATGGTGATATGTTGGCAAGCAATTTGTGATGTGCAGTGCTGCGCTATTCTCGACTTAACTGGTTGGTTGCACGTCGAGTGGGTACACAAAGTTCTGCGTTGAATTTGCTCCGACACGTGGCTGAAAATCAAGGCGTAGTAAGGCTTGATAAACAATTCGAATAAATTTGCGACGTTGAACAAAGCGCATAGTAAACAAGTTGACGTAACAAATTGCTGCATGACAATGTAGTAGTTTAAGGTTAAAAATTGTTTATGACACTCTGACATTATCACATTCTGAATAATAAATTATGGAATGGCACTTCTTAAGTGTTTAATAAGCATGTCGATTGATTGCGAGCTGAAATAATAATGGTGGAGGAAATCAAGTGCAGTAGCCTGGCTGTTCAGGGGCCGCGACCTACCGAGCTGGAGCGCGCTCGAGCCCCGGCCTCACCGTAAACTAGAACTTTTGACCTCGTTTCGGGAGCTCTCGTTTTACTATGTTTTCGTGTCTGTGACTTGCGATTGCATCGCACGAAATTACACTTTCGATTTGTTTCGTGCGTTTCTCAGTAATCGACACACAATGGCCAATTGCAGTGAAACTGGTGGAGGAGCCGGGCTCGTGTGACGCTACCACCACAATTATTATAAACGTTTCTCGGTATAATTGATTCACGTTCCACTTACTTCATTATACAATGTCAGCGTTTCACAACTTTGCAGGAATTCACAGATTTCTTCTAGGGAAATGAATGAGTCATTTGGCCAGTTTAGAGGTTTAGCTAGCTACTTTTCAGTAGCAAATTCTTATGCTAATCTAGGCTAAATGTGGGTGGATAAATGTAACAATGACGTCATGGACGCACGTTGCGTTGCGTGGCGTTGGCGTTTTTGCACCCTGGCAAATACTACGCTTCTATGTGGGGATCGGCGTCGCGTGGGCGCTATCGATTCGCAATGCGCCCGCCCAAGTTCACTCTTTCTCTCGTTTCACTCGCTTTCTGTACTACGTAGGAACGCGTGCACGCGCGCCTACGTCCTGCGAGGACATCGTTATGTAAATAACTTGGTGCGCGTTTAAGGGTAGGAGGATATAATCATATTAACGCATTGAATCTGAACGCGTTTTTTTAAATAATAACTACCAACAAGATGACATAATGATTTCATGGTCGTACTAGTGACGTCAACAGGTTCGTGCATCACTCATTCCTAGATCTGTTGTTTGTACTGGGTTAGGAATATATATATATATATTTCAACTCGTCAATCAGTCCAACTCCACCGTCCATTGGACTGGATGCTAAAACCTTGTGCAACGTTCATTAGAAGGTTACCAGATAAGTACTAATTTGCCAACGAAATAGAGTACGCTTATTGCGGCAGAATGTAAAAGCTCTGGTCGGCGGCAAATGGCAGGAATTCGTCTATCGATAACGACGCCAGTGCAAACGCTGGCGCGGAGAGGAGTTGCATAAATCCGCGTCCGCGGACCGCGCGTGTCAATGTTAAAAACATTTGCAACGTTGCAACATTGCGCGGGCGCGCGCATGCCGTTACTCTCAATCTCTCCTGCTCATACGGTGCACTCGCTAGCAAATGCGCTATAACAATAAATAGTTGGAGTGAAATTTATTTCGCAATTAAAATTCATCCTCTGAATGCGAGTCGCGGACACCTTGGTCCCGATTGTAAGGTAAGCGGAATGTGTTAGTATTGGATGGTGTCAACTTCGATCCTGTTATAGTTTAACAGCATTTGGGTAATGTGCGCGTGATGGAGTGATACCGGCCGGCCGGCCGGCATTTCGACATAGATAAATCGTGAGTCTAATTTAGTTTATATATCGGAAACAAGTTTCGATTGGAGTGCGAGTGTTGTGTGTTTATTTCGGGAAGGGAGCGCATTTGTAGCTTTCTCTGCATTTAAGCTGTTTTTGGGGATATATGGAAGAGACATGTAATTGATAAAAAAGCGACAATGCATTGCGTTACGCTTAGCAAATGCTAGCTGCTTGCCGGTTTAGGCATTGCTTAAACAAGCGAAAGTACACTTGCAGCAATGGGAAAGTATCGCGAATGTTGTGGCGACACGACAGGTGGCTGACTGAACACCAGAAATTCCATTCGTAATCAATAGTCATTTCATGCATCCTATCGTCCATCGGCTACTTATCTCTGATTTTCCTATTACACTCTAACTCGAAACATCTTAAGGATTGTCAATTGTTTCAAGCTAAGATTGGCTGCATTTGAACACTGAATGAATGAAATTGAGCAATGGCATGAATAGAAAGTTGACGCATTTTTGGGTCAAATAAGTGAGCATATTTTTTCTTCTGCGCACAAGAGGAGACCTTGCAATTCGACTTTCGTGGCAACATCAAGCTCGAATACTTTCACCGAATTCAACGCGTTTGCATGATTTCGTACTGCATATTAAACTACAATGCACGGTACCACCTTATACGCACGTGTTCAACACGTTCTGTGGCTCTGTGATTGTCGTTCTCCATAAAATGTTTATATGAAATTAAAAAGCTAAAATCCGCTTGTGTAGAACAACGCGCAGCGACGATTAACGAGCGATGCTTTTTTGGAGGTTGAATAACGGGCCGTGATTTTGGACGAATTTCGGTCAATGCAATTCTTTCCTGCACTTTTATAGCGTCAGCATTACCTTGTCCTCGCAATCTATCAGTTGGGAATGCAATATTACATCCTATTTACGGTGTTGCTGTATTATTACAAAGTTGTTAATATTATAGTATTATATTATCACTACAAACAAGTGCTACAAATACTCGATTTAAGCCTTAAAATTACTGCTAAATTAAAAAGTACAAAAACAGTTTTACATTTTCAATTTGCTGTATAATGTGCTCAGAAGATATGCCAACTTGTAGATAATTTAAAGTTTCAATGGGCTCACAAGAATATGAAATAAAATATAGAATTTTTGTTTCTCACTAGAAGAAGTTTTCTTTAGTCGACAGACTATTTTTTTTTTTTGTTTTGCACCATTTTAGTCTGTCAGTCTTGTAAATGAGTAATATTTTCCGGATTTTTACCCATCGACGTGGAATAATTTGTGCATGTCTTATGTGTTTATGCAAACACTACCGCTATTTACGTCAATTTACGTTTACATTTCGCATTCACGCATGGCTGGCGTTTTACTACGTTTTTGCGTTTTCTATCGCAAAGCGTGCACCGCGTCCCGCAAATGCACTGGCCGGCTATAATATAAGACGTACGAAATTCTTCAGGTGAAATCGCCGTTACACCGTTATAATAATAATAATAATAATGCGCTACCGTCGCTCGGAACGGGCCGCATTAGCTTAGTCACTTGCAAGTACACACGTCCTGAGTCTTCACGTCCTGACGGCGGACGTGTAAACACACTCGTCCCAGGTTTGGAAATGATTCTCTGCATCGCAGCATTGATGCCATCCGGAACTTGCGTGCCTGCGGTTTCTCTTTACGATATAGGCACACGTTCGTGTAAATAGGAAGTGTGCTGATATGTACGAATGTTGCATATGCGTTAATTTGAGGTTGATTTCGAATTAGTGCTCATTAGGATGAAGGTGGGCATTCTTCTATGTCACGCAATGGGAATCTTAAAACGATGAACGGTGCAACGAGTTAGTGCAACTACGTATGAAAGTATGAATATTAACAACATTGTAGTATCTAAATAGCTAGATTGGAAATGAAACAACACGATTTCATGCTATCTACAGCGGAAAACGTCACGACCTCTGACATCCAGTCAGGGCGCACCGGTACAAAACACCGCTGCTTGCATATGAAACCACACCAAACTTATCGACTGCGATTCAAATTGTTTGCCGTGCTGTTGGACCGTTAGAAATCCGCCGATGGCTGTGCATTAATATCCCAGAGGTCATCGTATTACAACGAATAAATTCGGACTGAACCTTCATCTCAAACTGTTCAATTTTGCCTTAATTTCACTTTTGCAATTGCTCAGTATATCCATAATTTGCTACTAGGCTTAAAATTATGTCTGGGGCGCACTCAATTTGGCGTGTGCGTATGGAATGATGTATCCGAGTAGAACAATGTACCAAACTGGAATGGAGTGGATAAATTGTGCACTGCAATTTTGTTCTGTGTAAATTTGATTCAAACTAGTTTTACGTGTACAATACGATTGGTTTTAAGTACTTGTTTATGAGGAACATATTGCAAATGAAAAATTCTACACGCACGCGCCACATACTCGGCCTTGGAATTATCGCACGAGACCATGTGTGTATGCATGTATTCTACGAGGAAAAATGACGTAAATCAATCGGGTACAGCATGGAAAAAATACGTCCGCAGTAGAAAATTGTGACGATTGTGCACTTATTGTCATACGTCAACACATTTCCCTTATTCTCAATGAACTCCATTATCATGAAATGGAAGCGAATTGAAAATGTGCACCTACGAAGTGTTACGTCATCGTCATCTGTTTTGACATGAGGAGATAAGATGAGGTCGTTTTTGAGTTGCGCATCCGGCGAAATGTGCAACGCTGGAAATTGTAATAAAACGAGATATAATTGGCGCGTTTCACATGATGTGACATTTGGGAGTTTGTCTCGGGAGTGAGGTTTACGAGTACGGCTGGGATTAATCGCGGCACAAATTGCGCGACGAGTGCAATGCATTTCACATTGTGCACGCAAGAAAAGAGCCGGCCGGCCGGCGACGGCGTGTGGCGTTATCACGTTACGTCAACGACGTCGCCGATGATGGCGAGCGATGCCGCCGGGTTAACAAGAGTGGCTATTTTTGGCCTGCGATTTCGCTGCCATTTCGGCAGATTACATTGAGTTCTTTTTATAGCGAGAAGAATTCCCTGCGAAAGAATTGAACTTGGAGTTGTAAATTTCATAAATGGAGGAAATTCGCTCATTAGGATCGTGTAAAACGCTTGGTTGCTTTGAATAAGTTCTACGTATTTTTACAGTCACATTAATGACGATATTATTCCGAGTCGATGTTGTTCTTTGCAAAATTATAAGTAATCGTATTAGTTTCTTCGTCTCTGTAGAAACATATCTCCGCAATCTGGCGAATTAAAGATTTGAATCTTTATGTAAAGTTGGAACATTATTCAAATTAATTGCGAAAAACTGTGATAAATACTGATATTGCACTGAACAATTTACGACCATATTTAATCGTACAATATTTTTATTGTACTATCAAAATTTCAAAGGTCATTGATATGAGTTAAATAAAAATGATTCTTAGAGTCGTTAACCTTGTGCGTTACCTTCTCAAATCCTAAATCTACGCATAAATTATTGATCCTCATTGCTCTCTCTCTCTCTCTCTCTCTCTCTCTCTCTCTGTGATCAAATCTACGCATTATTGGAAATTGCATCATTGTAATCATTATAAATTGAATGTGTCTGCTTGTCCTGCCCACGACTCGTGTCGTCCTTGTGCTGCAGAACGTGTTTGCAAAATATCAGCTGGTGTCGTAAATAGGCGCCCGGCAAACAGCCGCGATTTATTCGCTCGTGATATTTTTACGTTCGATTACGAGTGGTGTTTGAATCGCAGTTAAAGAAATCCTTCCACTTCCTAATAGCTGCTGCGTGACCCGTGCCGAGGAAAAGCAGGCGTACGATGAATTTGATGCGTTATCTCATATCGTATCGTATATTGCTTGAACTGTTGAAAATTTCCAATTGGATTTCCGGATCAAAATCCCATTGATGTGGAAAATCCATGTGTTTATTGTTTCATCATCTGTTGGTTGCTGCGGGAATAAAACGTCCTTCGGACCACGCCAATCATTAAGTTATGTGCACACACATTAACTAGGAAGCATTTTGCTACGAATGTTGTGTTGACGGTGACGCGAGTTTGGTGCGTAGATGATGCGTAGTGCGCCTATTGCAATTTCGTACGTAATGCACACATTTAAATTTATTTCTTTGGCATTGACACTTTATAGAAGCAATTATGTCTGCTACCAATCTACGCGGATTATTCCTTTTCCTAGAATTAGAGAAATTCCAAAAATGTGTCATTTCTAGTTTTCATATCAAACCAACGTTTGCTCTAACGAAATTTATTGCTTGTTGCAGCAACCATTCCAAGTCCAGAAACGTCTTGACGAGGTGCGTCTCTTAGAGTCTCGCAAATCAGCCCGTTTGGCCGACATCGACACTGATTTTGCTCGTCTAGCCGACATGCCAACGGAACGCAGCAAACGCTCACACACCATCGACGTACCGGCGACGTCACCCAATCACTACACGGGGTAAGAATTCATTCCGAAGCTTGAGGAGCATTTTCTCTAACAGCAAGTCATGACAAAAATATGATTAATACGGTGCTAATTAGTGCAACTATCTGATCGTCTGCCTGCTGTACCGGTTTATTTCGACTTTGAACGTCTAATTAGCTTCTATTATTGACGGACTGCAGGATAATGACTGATAACGACGGTGTTAATGCAACATAATGGCATTTTAATCGTGTTTTTTTTTATTATTATTATTACGTTCAATTTTTCGAACTACTACTGCTACGGCATTGGTTGTGTCGGTTAGTGACTTGTGGTGAGAAGTCATTGCTCGGAATCAAATTCAACACTGGCAGGAATAATTAGATACAAATAAGATGCACTTGCAGTGTTAGTGTGCATGATGTTAGTGCACGAGTTTAGGTGAAAGTGACTTTCTCAATGCTGCTTTAGATCAAAATCACGCTAAATATAATTAGCACGTAACATTCGCACAATTCTTTGTGCAAGGCGAACATGTGTGCGGAGAAAGGCAACAAATAATCATTAATTACGCTATTAATCCGCATTGTTTGAGGCTTAATATTTGTGCAGAACAATCAATTTCAACACAATATTTACGCGGCAGTAAAAATTAATGATTTATAAAGAAGGAAAAAACCGAGTGCATTCCACAAATTACGCAAATCTTTATAGAATCATAAAATCATGGAATTTCATCAAAGCAATGAATGCTTCATTAGATCAATCTTCCCATTAAATTGGAAAATTCAAGGTGCAATTAAGAAGTATCATCTAAATTCCTTTTCCAGTACTTGCAGCTCGGTGTTTCATATTAAGCAATACGAAGACAAGAGAATCCACAAGTCTTCTATCATTAATTTTGATCGTAATTATCTCGCGTTCAACGCATTCCTGCCCGCACACCACTGGCCTGCTATGAGTTAATTAGTTCTCATTGGTGATTTGTTTCTGCGCTACACTTGCGCGCAATGTATATCGCAGCATTATTGCTCGTTGCGTTTTGTTATGTTTAGCGAGTTCACATTTATCTCACGGATGTGTTCTAGCAAATGCACGAACAAGTGCTGATTAGCTACGCCTAATCAAGGCATTGTTCGTAAATTAGTTGTGATGTACTTAATGGTGAGTGGACGACATATTAATCAAAGCAATGTTTAAATACGAATAATTTGCTTTTACTTGTTGACCAACAATACCGTTCTACTTTTAAGTTCAAATTACGAAAAACATTGCTTAACCTCAATAATAATAAATCAATGTTTAGGGACATTGCATTTTTCAAGAAAGCTGCGCGCGAAATAATATTTTCCAGCGATATTCAGTTTCTTGTGGTTGAAGTCACATAGTCACATCTAATTATTTTTTATTTCTTATGGTTTGCCACAATGTTCTAGCTCTGGCGGTTTTCCGGTCTTTGACTTATTTGTTTGTGATACCGACGCACGAACAACAAAAATATTTGCGTCCATTTCCGACATTCGTCAAACGCTAGTTGCAGATAAAATTTATCAACGTGTGCAAATAAACAACACATATGACGCCAAGGGCGAACGTCACCGTTGTTCTTTTATTACTCATTTGTTGCGCTTTCCTTACGCACATTGAATGCTCGCAAATTCCCATGTGTGGCGGCGTGTGCGTCTTCAATGCAACGTGACTCAAGTGTGTGTGTATGGTATGTATGACTTGGAGAGCAGTCTACAGCCGAAACAGGAAGTTGTCCGTGAGGCGGGCAACATGATGTGATTTATGGCATTGTTTTCGCCGCGTGTTTCGCAAGACATGAGCGACGACGTTGAGCCCTAACGTCGTTGCACAGGTGCAACAATGCGCACGTTTAATTGCGTATGCATTAAATGGAGATTTTTTTCGTTTTCGATGATTTTATGAGGTCGTAAAGTTGAGGTAATCACATTTAGCACATACAGGATATTGGTCAATCCTCTGCCAGTCTGGACAAGTTCGCTTGTGAATAACTGTAATTGCATTGTGCGCGTTTTTCGGTATACGACATAGTTCTTGTTGCTAAGCTGATGTCAGTGACATCATGCATAGTCATGTTTCATGTTGCAAGTGTATTTCGTCTGGGTAGGTGAGGAATCATGAAAACGTTATCCAATTCAATTTATTGCATTGCAAAATATGTATAATCATCACACATCAATAGGAGTATAAAGTTGTTGCGATTAATATTTATTAATGCGTCATAATAATATAGACATATAATTGTACGTCACATAAAGTAATTAATAGACAATGAATCACAATGAATATTGAGTAAAAACATAAAGCTATAAAAGAAAAACAATTATCATAGACATCATTGAGTGTTTACACTTTGCAATATCCATTGTAATCGTGTTTGTTTCTGCGCGACTATTATTATTAATATTGTTTTGCAATCATCAACTATCCGCCAACAGCTGCTTAATTGCGTAACGTGTACCAACGTATGCATCGTGTGCAAGTATATGCCTGTAGTTACAGGCCTAGTGATAAAAAACATGCGCTCGTGTCAATATTGCGATGTGGCCGAACTGCTAGTGGTAAGCAAGGCGGTGAAACAACGGCCAATCTAGTCTCCGGAATTCACGTGTGCATATTTCATTAATTGCTGGTTTCAAACGCTTTAGCTTCAAGCAATAAAGAGTGATGCGTGTAAATCAGCTGATTCATAAATTTTATTTAATGGCGATATAAATATTTTATTTGCTGAGCAAGACTGAAAATTAAATGCGCTAATTTCCAATGTACTAATTCTTGTTGACAAAATTAGATGTAAATGACTTTTGCGATAAAAAAAAAAAACAACAAATGGCATTACTTTATTTGCCTGTTATTGAGAAAAAAGGAAATTAAGGAAATTTGCCAGTACATATGTGAAAATAATTGCTAATTATATTGTCTTCACGTGTCGAACATTGAAATTCTTGTTTTGAAGCAATATTAATACAGTAATCAGCATATTTGTGCAAGTCCCTTTCACTTTCATATGCCTAGCGTTTGGTTATTTACCCCGCGTGTCAACTAAAAAATGAAAGTAAATGACAAAAATTACAACACTGCTCGAGCTTTTAAAATGACATTGAAACAGCAAAAATGTATGTAGCTATAACCATAGCGTGCCGGTCCGCGTGTGATATACTGTGATATACTTTACACATACTGTGGCATCATTCATGATCGTTGTGTATTCGCGCACGATGTGCACGATGTTAAGGCTGAAATTATTAAAGTTCATTTTTATCAAACTATGACAAATTCACAGCCTCAGGTACACGCATCGATAATGACATGCTCATGCCGCATTCAGTTGTAACTAATTTGAACCAACAAAGAGCCACTTTGCTCGGAGACATTTATTTATTCTCACCTGCTTGTACGCGTGCGAACAAGTTCAAAGTTGAAAATGACCAATGTTGATGACAATAGTATGCTGTTATTGCACGAGGTCGCCAATGTTCATTATCAATGCGAATGTGAATATGCCAGGTACACAATGTCAGACGGCAGACGGCAATGATTACAATCTAATGGTAATTTAATCATTTCATTGGAAAGAGGCAATGGGACGTAATTGGGTTGAGATTAATGGGGAATCAATGAGTACTTTTTTTTTACTCAGGTTTGCTGTAATTTACTGGGAAAGCAAGATATTGAAATTTCTCAATTTCTCCCGAATTTAGCGTGTGGAAGACTACCGACTTTTGATTCCGAACTGTTATATTTATCATCAAAGCAGTCAAAATATGATTAATGTTTGGTTTGCTTGTATCTTCTTAGAGGATCTTGTTAATATTTAAATTATAACGCTTGTTTTACTACTCCGAATATATTAGAATTAATTATACGACTTGGCTTTACAAACGTTACAATAATTGCCGTTAGTTTTTCAGTTGGTTTTTATTGCTGAAAAGGAGATATGCAAATTTCGGAGTTAATTCATTATTAGATCAACTTTGTCTGTTTTCTTCTTATAGCTCTCGAAAACGTCGACCAAGTAACAGTCAAGACGACTCCAATCCATTCATGAGCAAGGACGACCAAATGGAACAATGCAGCGCTGCTTTGGTTCTGATGAGCCTATCATGCTCGCCACATTCATCAAATTTAAGTAGTAAGTTGTTAAATTAAACAACACTCTTGGCACGCCTATTTAACTGAAATTTACATTACATTCTCGCCTAGCGTCAATGAAAGCAACTTTTCCGTTTATAATTAAATGCGCTCTGTACGACTTAATTATAAACATTCTCGTCCTTCGCAGCTTTCGCATCAACACCGTCTGGTAGTCCGTTTATATTGTACGCTTACAAATCAGACGTCGAGTGAAAATTTTCGAGACAATCAATAGCAACGACTAGACTGTGTGCTGCGAAACACTCGCCGTCGGCGGCAGCTTCGACGGGTATTTGTAAAGTGCGTCGCCCGCCCCACCCCCCTCGTTGCACGGCCGCTTTTTCACCGGCCCGGGCTAGACGTCTACCACCTCGCCGTCTGGGGTAATCCCCAACCGCCAGCCAGACGAAACGCGGCCAGGAGGCGCAAAAGGCAACGAACGCGCGTTGCTGACCTGCCGCCTCCTGCCCAGACGCATTAGAAACCACGCCGCCGCTGCCGCCGCCGGCAGAGTCTTTTCGGTAAACTGATACGCATTCATTCACATTCGTCCGGACTTAGCTGATGGGATGAGGCGGCGCCGGGTGACTTTTTGTGGACGGTGATGGAAAAAATTATGTCTATGCTCTTGTTGTCTGGCTGCATCTGTCTGTCATCACACTTTGTTTACGTCATCAGGATTGTGCTTTGCATTTGTATCTTGATAAAGCTGTGATTTATTGGGTTTATTTATTTGTTGGAATTGTCGGCACGATAGAACTCAATGGTGTCGGTGATTTTTTTGTGTGTTAGATTTGAGAGACAGATTTGCATGACTGTTTTTACCGGTATGTCGGGAGTAATACTGTTGTGTTTATAGGTAATGAATGTCTAGACAGTATTATAACAAAGTTGATTTGTATACGAGTTCGAGTACGCAAACTCAATAAACATTGCGAAATCCACGCATTCTCGGTGCGTGAGATTTATATCTAGCTAGGAAGGACCATAAATATTTACTTTGTGTTTCAATTATTATCATTGACAACTTGTGTTGCAACGTACAAACACTTTGGCTACTGTTGAGCAATATTATAAGTCCCAATTTCTTTTCTTAGGCTTTTTGTTGCACAATGGCAAATTTATCGCAGGTTGGGTTGGATACCAAGTGAAAATAAACTAGATTTCGATAATTTCGGTTTTATTAGGTTACTAGGTCATGCATTGTACTTTGAGTATGTAAAATGCAAGTAAAACACGACACAATTAAGCAGACATTTCGAGCATCCAAAACATTGAATAAAATATAGTGCAATAAGTTCGATGCAATATTGCGATGTCGGCATAGATTCAATGATTGCATAATTGCAACTGCACGATTGCATAAGAAGGCTGCAATTAAATGCGCCCGCATTTTAACTTTCATTTCATGGCAATGTCATGCAATTTCGAGAGAATGATGTTTTGCTTCTGTAGATGTTACAGACATGTCGTGGGCCGGCACATCTCCAGGCAGTAGCAGCAGCGCATCCTCTTCTTTCCGCTTGTCACCATCACCATCGCCTAGTGAGACGGGGTATCCTTCAGTGCAGTTGTCCTCCAGTTCGGGATCAGACGAAGGCATTGTTATGGATTATCCGGAGGACATGCCAAGAAAGAAAAAGGTCAGCTTTCTATTATACTCTTATTTTCACCAGAGAGGAGCTGTTTATTTGACTTGTACAAATAGGCTGCTTCATTTATTGATCTTTCGATTGTGCAAGAGGGAAAGTGATTCTTTATAGGTACCACTGACTATGGCATTAGTTAGCATTTATGCTCGACATTATGAAAGCACACACCCATTCAGTTGCCTAAAATACACCTGATACACCCGCCAGCAATCGTAGATTGGCAATCTCCTCTCCTCTCCACTCTGGCAAGAAAGAGAAACACTTTCGAAAATGCATTCGAGTGTATAGCATAGCACTAATTGATCGGCGCAGTGTGATGCAATTTACGCTCGCTAATTTAATATTATCAATATGCGGACACTGGCGTGAAGTTTTGTACATTCACTCGGATTTACATAAATATCGTTTGTGATTTCGGGCGGTGTTGGGCCTTTTTCTTGAGCTCGGGGATATTTCGGTCGCGGATAAAAACTTGTTTCCCACCACTCACCCAATTATTGTGCGCCGATATGAATAGCTAGTGAAAGTATAATTTCAACACTTGACTTACACCTTTCTATTTTACAACATAATTTATAGGCTGGTTGTCAAATATTTGCGGTTATTATGACATTCTACCAGTTTGGTACGAAAGAATTCATTTGCATACACTTTATGTTGCTGGTGATATTTGCAAAATTCCTTTTTAAACTAGTGCTAAGCATGTTTGCTTAAAATAGCAGGCTCGAAGAAATAACGACATTATGTAGAATTCGTAATTGTGCATTAAATTAGCCGAAGTAAACAAGATTTGCCTAAGCTACATACCATTTCGCATAACACCTTCAGCGGCCTGCATCCATTCGCCAGTGGCCTCGATTTTCGCAAATTTATGCAAATTAAACTTGTTAGCTTTCAGTTGTAACGCATTTTTTCGATGCAACTTTGTGGATATTGTAATATATCAATGCCTACCTCATTTTTGGGAACAGGATGCTTAGCGAAGCGAGCAGTAAACAATACAGGTATGATATAATAATAATGAAGCGTCTAGAAATTTGCGCACTCACTTCCTTGAGTGTGCGCAAATGTGCACTTACCGTGATGCTGCAATTATTTTCAAGGTAGCAGCACACGCCGACATACCATCGGATTTTGTCTATTAGACAGCCTCAGCAGGCGCATGACAACAAGACATTAATTTCGGCATTCATTGCATTACAAATAGCGGAATGCGAATTTAATTTTGGGAGTGTGCACGTCCTTGGGCAATCAATTAACTGTTGTTCCCGCTGGTAGAAAGCCTTGCGAACTTAAAATAAATATTTTTTATTATCGCCTCTGCATCGTGCATTAAATACGGATAAGATAAGCAATTCGTTTTAAAATGTTAACAATTTTATTTTGCACAGCATGTGTCAATATTTATGACTCTTCTTTGTCGCCTGTTTTCGTTATTAATAGCAGCACTATGTATTTGCTAAGTCTAAGCCTCCATTTAGATTGCTGATATGTGTGTTTGTGTTTCTCTCGTCAAATGCATTTTCAAGGCGAAAAAAATCCCGCACGTGTACGTTCCGATTGCAGTCGCGCGCTGCTTCAATGCCACCACTGCCGCAGTGTGCATCACACAACCACCACCGGCGCCGCCGGCCGGCTGTGTGTATACGCAACGTGTGGACAAGTCAAGGCCGATGCTTGGCGCTCCACGCGAATGTAATGCCAAATTAAAAGTTACCTATTATTGTGTCCTACGCAAAGCAGGCAAATGAGTTGTTTACATGGCTGGCAACAATCGAATAATACTAAAGCCCAGTACTTTTTTTGAATAAATGTAGCTTTTGAAAGGAATTAATATTGTCCTTGATACGTTCACTAACAATACTCCGGAGTATGTGTCAGTATATGGGGTTGGAATTGAAAAAAGCTGCACTCAAAACAAAAATTTAATACTGCTTAACTAACAAATGAAAGAAAAATCAACGATGAATAAATGCATTAGCTGGATTACAATGAATTAAAGATATGATTGTGTTGTTGTGTCGAACGAAATCGAAAATATTTTATTTAACTCTCTACTGTTTGTGTTTATTCCACAAGAAGTACAAAGACTGTCGGGTAATAATAACAATGTCATTGTTCCTTTTTGAATGTTAATCACACATTCGCCGATTCTATTCGAATGGATCACACGCGTTTACATTTTTCTTGTTACAAATTTACGTAACACCTTTTAATTCGAAAACATTTTCATTCATACTAAAGCATGAGCTAAAATAGCAGGATCAAACCAATGGGATTGTGATCCCGATTCATTATATAACTGGACCATATACGCTGCAGTTGAGTAGCTTATGATTTCGTGCCAAGCAAACTCGCTAACACGATGACGACGATGTTTCCAAGCCTACGCGTAACTAGCGTAAACAAAGCATTAACCTTGGCGAGCATGCATAATAACTATGACACTCTATCACTTGGATGCGTATGCAAACTATGTGCAACCACGAAGGAGTGTATTTCAGCGTTGATCACTTTGTCCACTGTCTATGGATGGATTAGATTATGAAGCTGAAGGGGGGCTTTCCACATAGCGACCTACTCTTGTTTTAGCAGCGCGAACACAATATTATTAATAACTACGCCCATGCGTGAAATATGCAGTCTCGGACGTGATGCAACCATAGCAAATGTGAATGGTGTCATTGAGTATCATCCTGAGGTATGAATAGTGCGGTGCTAATAGACGCATTTGATTAGTATGTGCAGCGTTTGCCCGAAATTAAATCTGTCAAAGCACAGGTTCATTAACCTCGGGATTGAAATGAATATCTTCGCTTGTCATGTCTACTATTGCTTACCGCTCGTCTACTACCTACTACTGTACTATAACACTACTGTGGCGTACTTAAATTTGGAGTCTAGTTGTATTCTCTTGTACACAGGGCACGTAAATAATTGGGAGGAGTATTTGATAGGTTTGCGCGCATTTGGAAGAGTTCAATGGAATCAAAATTACTTCGAGGATATCCGAGGTAATTCATGGAAAATGTTGAGTTCTTTATGGATTGCACGGTTTCCGGAGAAAGCTGCATGCGATTCTAGTAGTCAATCATGTAGAGCTCATGGGCAATACTGCTTGGTTGCTGAAAGAAAATGCTTTCAGGGATCGCATGACGTCGAGTCATTGACATTAGCACAGCGAACATTGTTAGAAATTGTACTTTAGTGCTATCATCCAGCTGTATTCAACAGCACATACGTAATTAAATAATCGCTTTAATGGAGGAATGAAGAACGCGGAAAATGCTCGGCAGCAACGCCCTGGACTTGATGTGGTCGTAGATGCGGAAAGGATTGGTCAAGTTCAATAAACCTCAAACATACCATATCATGGAATTCATTACCAATTTTCAGCAATTCCACGTTTTCCATGACAGATAATAAATGTAGGTCTAGCTAATAAGACTAGACTTTTGTAAATATTAAACTTATATGTCGATCCTAGCCAAACTCTGCATTAGTACAATGCGCATTAAGTTTAAACTTAGTGCAGTCGCAAGGATTCAAAATGGCCTCTCGACGGTGTGCTTTTGTTCCCATTACCACCTCGTATACGTGTATTGATACGCTTGATGCTGTTTATAAATATCCATCCTGCATTCTGGAGTTGGTCCAATTGGATCGCAGCATTGCGCTATTACCGCACACAACAAACAATATTTCTTCTCTTTCGTTTCTGTTTTGAGCGGTGTACTGTGAAAATAGCCTGCAAATGACTTCGAATCACTTCGAACTTACAACTGTAACTCGTTTCTATTACTCAGTTATGTATCTCGATTCGATTCGATAACTGGAAAATGCAAATTTCAGGATGCGTTTTATTCTTAATCACTTCCGGCTCGCGCGCCGGTGGTGGTTGGAGCATGCACGTGGCGCACCGTTTTGTATATAAACATATTGATCGGTTCTCGTTGATAGTGGCGTCCTGGCCCCGAACGGCCATGTTCGTGACGTCGTGCCCTAGTTTGCCGCCGTCGTTGGTGGGACCGAGACGACTAGCAAGCGGAACACGACCGTGGCCTACGCGCTCGACAGCCCGACAAGCCGAGAGCGATTCTAGGTCTCGTTGCAGGATACAAGACGATTCTCTACCGATTCAACCCCTCGAGCGAAATACGTTTATTTTGCCCCAAATGCGAATCCGTATAAACTGTCTTTGTTCCTATCATTTTCCGAATACTACTACCATGTTGTAAAGCGACGTTGATCGCGTGTCTTAGGAGCAATCAATTATTAAATCGGAAATTAGCAGCGTGTCCGAATTACGAAAATTGCTTCTGGGGATTGTTTGGAAAGTGATACTGGTTCGGTATGTATTTCGCCGAAACAAAGGATATTGTCCATTTGAAATAATTCTAGTATACTCGTATGTCAATAACCTTCCGCTGGTGACTTGGCCAGATTATCATATTTATAATTGAATACTGTTTGTATTCTTTTCGGCGGTTTGTGTTCACAGCACACGGATCTTTGTAATTCGGTGTGGTTTATTCGATCATTATGTCGCCACCAACGAAAACATGCTGGCAAAGTGCGCACAGAGTAGGTAGGGAACAGGAATTAAAACAATAAAACTGTAATTTTATAATCCGCGCGTTGGTAAAAATGCGCATGAACGGATGTGTGTTGTGCCGGCCGTCTTGCTCGCGTTGGTGCTGTTTTTGTTTTTTCCCGGCATAATGGCGCGATACACCATGTACGCTGTAATAATAGCGAACAATGAACGTGGCGTTGGAGCCAATAGTGGTGGTGCAATCGCTCGTCGATTCACTCACGATTTCCTTCCCGGCTAATCCGGAATAAACAATTCCATAACGATTTCGTCCTGTAGCCGTCTCGGCAATCGCTGTGAAATCTAGGGTTGTGCTAGAGCCGGTGGAGGTTCGAAACGATGATAACAAAGAAAACCGGTGACGGTAGCTTGTGGCATGCAGCAGTCAGGCTTCGGTGTATTAGGTCAATGCTGAACTCGCGAAGTAATGCGCGGTACTGTTGTAGCTCCGTCCTCGTTGTACGGGCTCACTACCAGATCAATAGCTCTCACGTAAACAAAGGAACGTTGCGTCCCGCGAGTCGATGGATGTCGCCATGACAACTCGCCAACATACGACGAACATGCAAGGATCGACCCAATGCAAACAACCTTTATAGAATACACCAATGCAACCGGCACAATTTTTCATTTTTTCGGAAATATCAAAGCTATATGGAAATATTTGACATATTTGTTACCTGGGCTCCCTATATGACTCGTGTAGATGACGAAAAATCTGCGATATTCGAGGGGTCGGAGAAAGATCGTGAAACATTTTGCGCCGCTGCAGTACTCCAGCTGCAGGCGGCGAGTTGTTGCTGTTGCGAGGACGTTGCCCTCAATGTTTACATCGCGTACGACGTACTTTTAATGCATTCACGCACACAACCAGCGGCCGGCAGACGTGTCTCCTGTGTGCGTGTGACGCGATGCTTTTTGCTCCTGCACAAGTGTAGGCAGTGCATCTTGACTATCCTCTACTCGCCTTGTTGCATTCAGCAATGAACCCAACCACAAGCCCACCGAATGCAGCCAGAGGTGAGCGTATTACGTCGTGCGAGCATCGTTTGCGCTGGTGGCTTTTCACCAGCAAAAACAACCAATTCTCGGCTGCCTTGAACCCGACATACCGCCGAGCAGGCCTTTGTAAGTTTAGTCAGGTACGAGGGATGCAGCCAGTTGCATTCAGGTAGCAGGTATAGATATAACGCATCAAGGCTTTATCTTATGAGTGTAATTTTCTCCTGCGTCCTAGACTAGGCAAGTGCTTAAGAATATGTATAAACCTAGACTGTGTTCAAGTACAATGAACTTTTGCAGATTCAACAGGTAGTGACGAAAGATCACAGACCAGTCAACTTCCACTTAAATAATATTTGTCTAGAATTGTTGTTGACCCTAGTCTGGTCTTACCTGTTTTTCGCGATGTTAAATTAGAATTCGAGCATGGTTCGAATAGGACTGAAGGATGATGAAAAGGGAAAATTCAATGCTTGCATCGCTCTAACTGAGACGCATTTAATATGAAGTTGAGGAATTGATCCCGTGTGCGAGGCAATATGATACTACCTCGATGTTCTTGCGTACGAATAATGAACACACGAGGGAATGCACTTGCCGTCGCAGCTGGTTTATATCTTGCTCGGCGTGGTGTACTGTGTGTAGGAGAGAAACAGCATCAAAACAACGAACAGCTGATTGCCGAACTTGGGAGGCTGTCGCGTCCGGACTGTGGGACTGGGGGGATCTACCCGATAGACATATGGACAAAGAAATCTTTCCAACCGTTTCGAAAATCTCTACTACTGCAAAATATCAGCTGCTCTATTCAAATACTATAAATTTGTTTTTGTTTCTTACAGCCCGTTCTATGCACATCTTATCAGTGTACATGGAAGACATGCAGTTTCATGACACAAGTAGAAGAGCACATGAAGGAACACATCCGCACCGAACATCTAAAGTAAGTACTTAATAAATTTAAGCATATAATGATTACGCTATACCTCATAACCAAGCCTAACGTGGTGAATACCAAGGTCGACTGACAACCTTGAACCGAACGGTATTATTCGTGGCATATCATTTTTAAGTCACGCGTGGACACGCCAGCTCGTGGCAACGATAATAGAAAATAATTTCGCAACATTCTCCAGTGCTCGTGCAACTTTAACTCTCATTATGGCATCTTGTTTGTTTAGAGCTGCGGGTGAGGAAGAGTTCTACTACTGCGACGTTGAGGAGATGACCAAGCTGCCGCCGGCACCTCCACCGATGGTGATGATGATGATGCAGCAGCCGCAACCAACGCTTTCACATCGCGATATGGCGCGGCCTCCTCATGAAGATCCTGAGTACCAACGCCAGATTGTTGGCACTTACCGTCAGCAGATCTACTCGGGCCCCATCGCAATTCCACAATCACCGCATAAACTCATGAAGCTCTCGCCTCGTCCGCACAGTCCGAAAATGCCGGTATCGCCTCGGCGCGTGCGGGGCGAGAACAAGAAGTGCCGCAAGGTCTACGGCATGGAGCACCGGGAGCAGTGGTGCACACAGTGCAAGTGGAAGAAAGCATGTACCCGTTTCGGGGACTGAGACGCTCTCAAGCCGCGCGCTGCGGCTACCCAATTTAGAAGAGATAATAATACTTGCATTATCCTGCCGGAGGTGCAAAAGGCTGCCATTCACGTGCTCGTTGCACGCGCGCCACGCGACGAGACTCGCCACCTCAATCGTGATTGAATCGCACTGAAATGCAAGTGTTGGACGTTTAACGAACTGATTGATGAATATTATTCCACTCGTGGCCGAGTCGAACCGTCACACATACACAATCGTTGCTAGTCGTAAAACAAAAACAATGATATTTAAAGAGAATGCGAAAATATTAATGTTAAAGTTTTACAGGAATTTAAAATAATGTTATGAAAAAAGCTGTAATGTCGATACTACGAGTAAGGATTTGGTCGGACGCTCTACTGCTCAGTGCACAGATAGCGCGCACCATGGCACTCCGCGTCGTCATGGCGACCAAATCGAACACCGGCCGATTCCGAAGCCGGCCATGATAAAACAATCTTCCTACGATGATCGAAAATAAGCGGGAGTACAGGAAACTTATACGGAGAACGAGAGAACATCAACTGACTGAGTTTGCAAAAACTGCCAAGAACAACATTTTCTACCGATATTAAATCATATGACACAAGATACAACCCTGTAGTTTCGCCAGCTATTGCTGCAAGATTGAAATGTTCGACGAGTACATAGTCAATGTGTAAGCATAGTTTTAAAATATGAATATTACATATATCGCGCGCGAGAGAAATAGAAAGAAGATTCTTATTATCTAGACATATATACACTATATTTTACCTTATTATACATATTACCATGTTTTAGATCTCAGAAACGTAATAAGAGTACAATATTTTTAATTATTAATATTTAATCCAAACGATATGTACTTGTTACTTAGTATATCTATATACACATAATGGTTATAAGAGATAATTTAATAACGAATAAACAACATGTATAAAACTATTAATACATATGTACTACAAATCACTGTACTGCATATTTAGAGGGTTCAATTGAGGTGGAAAACATTCGTAAACTATTCTACACGATCAATTTCTAAATGTCTATTCAAACTAACTGTATCTTACTCAGTGTCTAGACAGCAACGGAGGGACATTAAAGTGACACAAGATACGCTCTCGGCAAATCGGAAATGCAACAGGTGCACGCGTCAAATCATGTTGACGAAGCGAACATAACACTTAACTGTAATAAGTGTTCGAAACAAAACCAATACCTTTCAGCACTCGTTGCTAAATTCAAGGTTCGAAGAACCATACCAATATCAAAATGTTGAGACTATAATATTGCAAATAAAGTTCAGAGACGTAACAAACGTCACGAGTTGTGAAGCGTGGATGATTTTGATCGAATATGTAAAGAACAGAGAAGATTTTCGAAGTTTTAAATAAGCGGCGTGTGCAAATTGATAACATTATCAAACATTATCTGTCTACGAATAATCTAGTATTTTAGGCTAAGCTGTAACTAATAAACGATAAAGGTCTTGAGAGCGATAAATGGAATGGAGATTTTCTAATTGTATATTGAGACGACTGAGCGGCATAATTATTGAATTGCTGACTGAAACGAAACCGGCTGAAATTTGTTACAAGAAGGACGACAAGGTAGCGTTTATAATGCCGTATTTACTACATTTAATGATTGCCCATACTAAAATACGAACCGCTTGGAAGTGAATGTGGTGCATCATGTAAATTCAATGCAGTTGTTTTAATTTGCCATAAGTATGTCAATAATCAATTTGTTGTTCATCAAACAATTGACGGTGTGAAAGGATCTTCTTCTCGGAAACTTAGAACCCAATTTCCAAATAAAACCTAACCAAATATTTACACACAACATAAATAAGCTAACGCAATAACATAATTCTAGATTAATGAATCAAATCTAAATACCATAATAACTAATAGATGTAAGCTAAATGCAAATACGAAGCCACAACCATTTTGTTTCTCTTGTCTCTCAAGTTGATGTTTTCAAATACTGTCTCAAAGTTAATTATTATTTACAAAACATTGATTTACCATTGATTGTTTTGCTTGTAAATTGTTATATGATTGCGTATCTGTTTTATGATAATTTGCAATGTTAAGAAATTATTTATGAATAGCTAGTTGATTGTAGATATTTTAAATTAAGTTATTAGTAGTTAATTGGTTGAAATGGATTCATGTTTCATTGCCCGTAAGTCTTTCATTCTGTGTATCATATTTTTGGCAAACTCAAATTACAGTTGTGCCAGTAATTTCTGAATATTAAACGATTCTGTTTTATTTATCTCAGCGACAAGTATGGCATCTTAATTAATACGTAAGACATAAGCTCTTCAAATAACTTATGTGTTGGTAACTGATTTAATATTAATCCTGATTAAAGAAGTGTCTAAATAATTTACATATTCAGATATAAGCAAAATAGCGTATTACCATAAAGAATATTCGTTTCTATTAAAGATATCGTGTATGTAAGATAATATGAATATGTTATAACAAACAATTTGAAAGTATTTTATAAAGTTATTTAATGTTATTTAATTATGTTTCTTGTCTTAATTTCTTATTCCTTTTTTTCAACGATGCGATGCGACTTTTGTTACAAACTAAGCGCCAGGCCTGCCGCGTTTCTAGCAATTAGAAACCTAATCTCGCTTGTAAATTAACATTGTGACTAAGTTAGTCAATTGCACAAATAAATGGACTACTAAATGTATATCGTGTAAATCAGATTTAGTAAGAAACGATTAAAATAAGCGTATAAATGTATATTACATTATGTATACGTACACTATGTTACAAAACGTTTGTAGAATTTTTGCGTGTATAGTTAAGTCTCGATGATATTTAGAGCTCTTTTATATCGAAAACGTTATTCACTGCGTGTAGTTCATACCGTTTCATTGCGCTCTCGCTTCATAAAATATAACGATTGGAATGAATACAGCAGAATGATAGAGATAATAACAAATATACTCGTATAAACAGTAATATGGCGTAACAAAAGAGGACACTGTTTTTGCACATCAAATGCAAAAGTAGCTCTAAATTAATTAAACATGCGAGACATAGTTATATATAAAAAAGAATAATATAAATATAAAATAACACAAAACAAAGTATATGAAGATATGTCTAAGTTAAGAAAATACATTTTAATGTATGAATGAACGGAAATACATATATTTAATAGCTAATTATATTATGCTTTCCTAAATTTAATTTTGGATAAAAACTTTTGAACGAATTTAATTTCTTTTCTTGATACTAAGTGCAACACCTATGAGCATACTATGGAACTACGCACTTAAATATTCGAAAAGCGTCAAACAAAATGTACGTTACAAACATAACCCTCGAGGGAGATCCCTGACGATATTTCGTTTTTGAAAGCTTCAAGTTTAATGAAAACGCTTATTTTAAGTTATATGAACTTGTTAATATTATACGCGGTTATTTTAGTAGTTTTATTAGATTCTACTCCATTTTTTCGACCGTGAGTAGAACGGAGACAAATAACCTAGTGAACTAGTGACTCATTTACATACTGGAACGTTTACCCTCATTTGAAATGAATAGTTAATTCATTGGGACAATTCTAAGGATGTCAATCAATGTTACGGTAACTGGTAATCCAATAAAAATTCACAGGGGCAAATTGATTACAAGTGATTTGCAAGATGCTGATAAGCGAAGAAAGATGCGCTTGCAACAGGTTTGTAATAATGGTTCATTTTTTCTGTGTAATTTATTTGCATTTTAAATTTATTTTAAGGTGAGGCAGCAATCTAAAGATATTGCAGCAAACGTTAGGAACAATGTGAAAAAAGCAAAATCAAAACAGCAAGTTGATTTTGAGAAAGCTAATCAAGCAAAGTTAAAAGAATGGCAGAACAAGAAACTGCTACAAGTACAAAATTCTTGTGAAAATGTTTCTTCAAATTTGTCTGCAGTTCAAAAGGAAGCTGAGATTATAGAAATTGAAGAAATTCAGGCAATTGAAAGACAGAAAATTGTCAATGCTGCAAGAGCCCAACAGAGAGGTAGATCTGCACACGAACTGTTACAAGTGCAGAAAAATCAGCAGAGCTTGAAAAAAGCTGTTCCAAGGCAAGCCAAACAGTTTGCAAGAGAAGTTGAAAATGTTAGAGCTGCAATGGTGATAAAACAAAAAACACCAAAAAAGAAGAAAGTAAGTTCAAAACGTTTAATTGTGGAAAAATCCAGTGCAAAAGCAAATGACCTTAATGATGAAGACAATGAAGGGTGTGATGAACAGCAACAGACTGATGATAAGTTTTATGATCACCAGCAAGGAGAAGAAATTCCAATTGGTGATATCTCATCAAAACATAGTATGGAACAAATCACTGACCCTGTCACAATTGAACATGTAAAATCAGCAACCACTGTTGATAGCAATCTATCATCTTTATTATGTAATGCCCAAAAAAGTATGTATTGTTACCTTATGCAATGTATTAGCCTATATGGATGTTTTAATTTCAGAGCGGTTTCGACATGAAGATTGCAGTCAGGTTTCTCTTCAACCTATAGACGTTCCCATTGACACGAGGATATCAGATAGAATACGGAGCCGTCATCTTATGACAGCCCAAATGAGTAATACATCAGGATTATGCAGGCCACCATTAAGTGTAATTCCAGAATCGCACAGTGGCGAGCCTTGCCACATTCAGGCACATCAGCCACCAATGTACGAAAACAAAGAAAATAGTGAAGGTAAATCAATGCGACGAAATACAAATTTTGCAACCACGACTCAAGCAGGTGTATCAATACCGCCCGGGCCTTCAATGCAAGATATAATTACATGCCCTATGTGCATTCAACATTCTACTCCTTTCTCAACCACTTGCGCATGTGGACAAGCACGAACGGTGTGTGTTCCAAAAATTCAAGTGTGTCCCAATAGTCGGCCAAATGAAGGAAATTTATTTGAAGTTCCTCAAAAACCAACCGTCAAACTTATGCCTGAGACTTATACTCCTCAATATTCTCAGAAGGATTCTAGTAGCTCAGAATTCCGTCGGGTACGCAGTTATGACCGAAATAATAGATTTGGGCACCATTATATTACTGATACTTCTCGTGTTCATCGAATTGAAAATGATGAATTAGCATATTCCGATCTTGAAGCTGGTCCTTCACATCGACACCATTCTCATACTAGTGAATTTACGAAGATGGCTGATGAGCGCGCCAAAATGGCGGAAGTTCGGGGTAAAAAAGCAATTGAAAAGGAGAACATTCATAGAGATTATAAACAGTTAATGAAGAAGCTTCCTTTGTTGCAAAAACAAGGTAAGATTGCTAAGTTAAATCCGGCTAAAGATAAATTTCATATGTCAGATGCACGAAAGAAAGAACATGAAAAACAGCGGCAACAAAATATGGAACACGCATTTGAAACACTAGCACCACCTATGATTACTATACCGCTTCCTTCTGGAAGAAATAAGGCAGGTGCACAGAGAAAATCTCTCATTCGTGCAAAAAAATTGCCGGAAAAAGAATCTAGATCCGTGGGTACCTGGGTAAAACCAACTGCTGCAGATGCAAATACCGGCGATGCCCAGCCACCTGATTCTTGTAACCTAATGAGCTTATTAGAAAAATTACGAACGCAAAAAGAAGAACTCTTGAAGGAATGTAAGGATTTGCCACAAGATAGTAACTTCTATTCATTTATTGAAGACTTAGATTTTGTTACTAAAGCCAAAACAAAAAACAAAGATAAGCAGATACAGACTGAAGTTATATCTAAAAAATCATCAGTTAGCAATTATTCAAGATCACAGAAGCAGGTTCTAGTTTTGCAAAATACCAGTACCCAAACAAGTCCCAATGTTACTTGTGCTGCTAATGTAACAACGGATGTAGGTGAACCGCCTACAAAACAATTAAAATCAGCGACAGACTCAAAGCAGGAAGAAGAAAAGAAAACGGAAGTTAAGGAGTGTTCCTGCAAAGATCGAGATAAATTGTGTGAAATTTTAATTAAAATTCGTGATTGTCCTACGCATTCACGTGAAATACCAAACAGTGATGAAAAACTTCCTGAAGTAGTAGTTAGCGCATATAAAGTTGATGAAGCATTGGATTTAGAAACAGGAAAGTCGAGGAAAACACGTCATAGGAAATCAGATAATGGCAGTGATGCTAGCATCAGTCCAAAACGAACAAGATCCGAATCTCCGAAGAAATCATCAAGAAAAGTGGATAATAAAATTCAAACTGAGAGTAAAACTACAGCAACTCAAGTACAGCATCAAAGTAGAAAAGATCTCAACAGTTGGAAACATCAATTGTCAACTGCTGCAGGTAAGCCATTCGAAGAAATGACTTCTACTACTTCATATTACAGTCCTCCAGAATATAGCATACAAGGAATTAATGATAAACAGAGAAAGCAAAGTAGTAGTGAATTGGTTTGCCAAACTTCACAAAACCTCCATACTTCGAGTTTTCAACAAACGACAAACAATGCGATAGACAATAAATTATTATCTTATATTAATAAAATGTTGGAAGTTTCCAAAGGAAACTTAAATTTTTTGGCTGCCAATGTATCACCCATCAGTGATGTTCCAACACCAACTTCAAGTGTGATCAACATGCAATCAAATCGTCCACGACGCACTATAGGAAGTTCTACTGACAATCATAACGATTCTACACACATTGAAAAGTTATCGACTTTGCTGAAGTACTTTAATTTAACGCCTGGTGATTTTCGAAGTTTTGTGAGTGTTAATTCAACGAGTATCCCTAGATCAAGAAGTAATTCAAATGGTTCTGATAGTACAATACGCAGTAATTCACGAAATTCCCAGCTATCTCCTCTAAATGATGTGTTATTAATAGAAAATTACACGCAAACACCATCAGCGAATGGCGATCCAGCCGTGGAACAATTTACACAATGGTCACAAATTTGTCAAGCGAGGATCAACAATTTGACAGAAATGATTGACAAAGTACGGATGGAGAAGAGAGAAATGTTAAATTCCAAGGATGAGAGTAATAAGTTTGAGACAAGTAACAAAAGCAATAATTTAACAAGTTATTTACATTTACCACAAAATTCTGCATCATCGAGCCCGCACAGTCCTAGTCTAGAGCAAAAACAACTGAATCAACAGTTGCTTGATGTTCCTGACATTTCCAAATTAGGTGGCGCTAGATCTAGACCTATACATGATTCCCATGAATTTGAAAAACTTTTAGCACTATCGAAAAGTCACTCAGATTTAGATAGGGATATAGTAGAGCGTTATATGAAGCTTGTTGATGTTGAATTGCAAGCACAACGTGCAAAATCGCCGCCTCAAACGACTACCGAAAAGAAACCCGCTTCCCCTCAGAAGTGCCAAGAGAGAAGTGTGAGTTTTCAACCAGTTTTAGATATTCCTAAATTACCTAAATTACAATCCCACGGTATATCTCATTCGGGACTTTCCTCTAATCAAACGAGAGGTAGAAAGCCTCCAGTTACAACGAATGCACTGCGTTTTAATGATGTAATACATGAATTATCTGCAATTCCGGAGGCCGAAAACTCACACATGTCTAAAAGCCCTACAAGTAGAAAATCTACAAGTCCCCAAAAACGCGCGAAAGCACAAAGTTCTCCGCCAAAGTCACGAAAACAAAATTTAACACCCGAATCAAGTAGTGATTCGCCCGCGAGTGAGAAATCGAATGGTTCCCTGGAATCAATGCTGAAAACCATTGGTTTAGATTGGGCTATTAACACACTTAAGATTATGAATGCTGTGCAAAATAATTCATCCAGTTCAACATCCGATATTGATATGCAAAAGTTTGCACAGAATTCGAACTTTTCAACTTCAACAGAGAAGTCGGCAAATGATTTATCCAGACACCAGCGCACCTCAACACCAGTACAAATTACAAATAGTTCAAAGAGTCAATTCAGTTACAAGCTGATTAATAGTGGGGAGAGTGAGATTTCTCCCGTTGCCTCCGGGCAGGGACGATCAAAGAATAAATCTCCGGTGTTTGATTCAAGTCAGCATTCATTTAATACTTTACCCTCACAATCAGTACATGATGTTGACAGTGATAGTTAATGATAATAAAAATAAAGTAGCAAATTATGATATTTTAAAGTGTTTTCGTTGTAATAATATGAATTTTGATCACATTAAGGCCTTATAGGTAATATTTATTGTTACTGTAAAAGTGCATGATATATAATTTTATTTAGACATTTGCACTTTTCAATGAAAAGTTGGATATAGAAACAAAACCCCACAATAATATTAATTGACGAATTTGTTTTGTATAAATATGGTATAAATAAATTGATAAAGATATCGTATACGATATAATATTCTATATTACAACAATTGCAGTCTTTTTCTTAGTTACAATTACTGCTAGGCAATTCACAAATACTTATGATAACCAAAACTAGTTAAAATTCATAACTATGCAACAATCATATTGTTTTAAGGCACTTGAAATTTGAATTATACATTTGCGTAATCTTCTATTGACGATTTATCATAATGTGTAACAACGTAATCGTGATAATAAATCATAATGCATAGCGGTTGGCCTACGATTATAGAAGCCCATACAACCACATTTCCTAATCTTGACCCAAACTTTTTCTCTACAAACTTCGAAATGTAAGACAATGGCACTTGTCCCATCATTCCCAAGAACGCCCAAATCTTAAAGGTTTTCAGAGGCACACTGACTAAATATTCGTGAAAGAAGGCACTCACAAAGAATACTGCCAACGCGCCGCCGCCTCTGCTGTAGCCCATGCCGACTAAGGGAAGATAAAGATGGCGGACGGCCCAACGATGCACAGGCATATTCCAAGTACGCCAAAATGTTTCAATATTATTGGCATTCCACCAATCACAGTAGAATTTTCTATCTGCAAAGTGCATTATCTCTCCGACCAAGTTGAGGAATGAATGGAAAGAGATATAAAACATGCATAACCATAACAGGTGATTGGGCAGCTGAAAACGATCAATTTAGTATGAATTGGGGTAACAAATTAGTCTAAATTACCGCGAGTTTCAGTAATCTTTCCGTTGCCTTTGTGATGTCCATAGTACTGAATGGCACCAAGGAGTTTTTCACAGAAGGTATGATATATTGTTGACAAATCACCAACATAATTTGTATGCCAAACGCAAACTCTAACAAACGTTTAATAAGGAAACGCTTGCGAATGCGAGATGTTCTCGGAAAATTTAATTCATAACAGAGTGTTGGTGCACATATGAAGTAAAATATATCTTTGATATTCAAATTATCTGGATATTGAACTAGAGGCGACTCTTGATCTACTTCATCAACGTTACCATTTTTAATTTCATCATTTTCTGAAATTGACATTGACTATTATGATAATTCATTAACATGGACCTGCTTTCTTTTAACTTACTCTTTGGTAAATTACTGTACGAGAGACTTTGTCTCCTTAAGTGATTTTTATTTCCATTCTTTCGTAGACCTTCGCGGCACCAACTATTTACCTGAACGTAGGACCAGAGTTTTAAAAACACAATACTGTATAGAAAGCTAACGACCGAGGCTCCCACTAAAAATACTCTTTAGATTTGGAAGTTCAAAATGCATTCCATATTTTACTTAAGCTGAATCCTTCCCGCACATGAATGGCAACCATTGGAATCAAGACCAGAACCAGAATGTTGACGACATGTGCAACGATACCAGGTAAAACGGGAATAATTTCAACGGCAAGTCCTTTCTCAATTATCAAACTTAACAAGATTGGCACGAGAACATCTGAAAATCATTGAATCAATATGTGAGTATATTGATTTACTCACACATTCGATTCTATTTGTTGAACCTACAGAGAATTAAAACTAATGTTGGGTGATCTGGAGCATTATCATCTTTGAGAACATAAATCCATTGAATTGGATCAACCATTATTCCGTACCTATTATAGACAATATGCAAATGATTGTTATTGGTGAAATTATTAAGTTTGTGGGATTAGTGCTTACTTGATGAAATTTTCTAAGAATAATCGAAATCCGCCCAACGATAAGAGAAGGAACGCCCAGTTGACGAAACCAGTGAAATTGTCGAAACCGGAAGTCCATGAAAACAAAGAGTCTTGTGGACGATGACATCTGAAAAATGTAATTACATTTGATATAATCATAATTAGCAGATCGCTAAACAATGTTTTGATAAATAAAAACTGTATATTCATGTTCATTTTAGTTTTTTGGTTTGGCGGCAAGAACCACTAAATTTGCATTTTTATACAGCCTTATTAAATTGTAATGTCAGTTTGATCAAAAACATTATTTAACTATTATGTAACAAACACACATCTAAATACTCTGATATAAAACAACTCACGGTTTATCTAGCTGCGATTTGCGGGCCTTCTTCTCTTCATATTGAATTTCCTCAGCCCTCGTGACACTCTGCGCTCGTCGATAACGCAATCCATCCCCGTCGTTAGCCATTTTTTTAAAATTCGCCACCACAATTTCGAATAAAATGTGGTTTTAGACTATTCACAACGCTGATAACACATTAAAAAAACTCTCTACTCCAGACCACTTTGGTGCTATCTGTACAACTCGTTACACTTTATCCACGAGTGTGGATGAAGTGCTGGATTTTCGAGAGCGTAGTGGAGAGTCGATTCGGCTAAAGTCAAATCCTTATCACTTCGGATAACTCCAATCACTGCGGCTACGCTGGTTTTTTGGACATAACACTGTTTTAACACGTTTGAAGTGTCAATCGTACAATATTTAAACGCTTTCTTTAATACGAGTACGTGTGGAATGAACACGCGAGATGTATTAATGCGCATAAGCAAAATACCGGTTACACGACTGCAACAAGTGCCACACACCAATCAAACTATTTGCGCAATTCTGAGTCCGCGTGTGTATACACGTTTCAAGGTGCGGTAGCTGCAACTCGAAAATATGCTGTGAACCCGAGAAATGTTAGTTCCTATTCGTCTTCTGCTTCGTTGAAGCGCTATAAATCAATGGAAGCGGTCAAAGTGACTCAACTCAACTGTTAATACAGTTTCAATTTGTTCTCGAAGCGAGTACGAAGGACGACTGGGATATTACCTTCGCACTTGACGTTGAAAATACGCGCGGAAGTTAATCACTCGTACAAATTGGAACAAAAAATGCCTCTGTCGACACCATATGACAACATATGGAGCGGGTAGCATGTTGCGATTGGTACATTGCAAACTTATGCAATGAATTTATCGATTTACAACATACATACACTTATATAGACCTGCATAGAAATATAATTAAATAAAAAACTTACGTATAAAGAACCGATGCCAACCGATAAGCGCATCAATATATAGTAAATGTAACTGATTAAGGTCACTTTCTGTTGACAAATAGAGGAATCAGTAAATTTCAGAAAGCGATTCAAAATTAATTACATTGAAATAGGATTTGCTCACGTTAACCGTAGAACAAAAAACACTGGGATTTTCAATCTAGACATTGCGCTACTCCGCATAGCTGACTGAATTACACATGCATTAAAGAGGGATTTCTCATATTTTACGGAATTAATGAATTTTCATAAATTATAGAGGTTACCGATACATCATACAATAAAGAGAATTACGAAAACAACAATTATTCGTATCTCCATAAATCATTTATTAGTCTCTAATATAAACAGCACAACATCGCGTTCATATTTACAAGAGAGTATCACAAATACACAAACATTCACACAGTGTGGAATGTTCGCCGGAACAACTGCAATTACGAACAGTCAGCATTCGGACTTTAACTTGCATTCTGCTAAATCGGTGCTATCTACTCCTCTATCGCAGATACACTTATGATTCAGAATTAACACCAGTCCATGCTGCAATATGACAAACCTCGAAATTGCATGGGCCGGAGTCAATCTAAATCCATCTAAATAGTCACCAATGTGACTAGAAATGACTTACAAATAGCGTGTTAACAAAATACTGAAAACATAGTTTCAGTGTAATGTGCCACAGCCGATTGAAACAAACCATCCATGAATTTACGCATAAACTATTACTGAATACCAAATATATTTTATATAAACTAGCACATTACACCTTTGACATTGATACCGTAATGACGAACCATTCTGCAATCATTACTTCAATATCCGCCTCTTGATTCTGCCTCAGTTCCTCGATGTCCAGTATACTAAGATTTCGTAAAATAAGCCGACATATTGTAATTACGTTCATCAACCATCTTCGAATTCGTATAAATAAAATTTTGCTATTAATATGTAAAATCTGGTATCGTTCCTGCCATTACCATCATCCTCTTTGGTCAGGCATCGGTAATAATGAGCGAAAAGTTGTTAAACATGTTGGTAATCGTGGCTTTAATTCGTTCGCGCGATGATCAATCCAAATGCGGTGCGCTGGTCAAGTTGGAAATATCATCCAAACTTTTAATAGCTTTCTGTGAAATATCGTCCATTGACTTTTTCGCGCTTGTCGTAATGTCATCAATAGATTTCTTCGTTTGAGTGATCAACTCATCCGTCGATTTACGCGTACTACTTGCAATTTCCTTCACTTCTGCGTCGAGTTTTCCTATCACCCATTCCATCGCTTGTCGGCCTTTGCCGGCATTGAGGGAGATTTTGTTTGTGAGAATGTCCTCCATGTAGTTAGTCAATGGCACACCCTTGACTGTTACGACAGCCTCTTGTTTCAAGAGGGTTTTCGACGAGTCACTGGGATCTGGGACGTATTTTAGTGTTTCATGAACTGCGATGTGTCGACAGAAGGTGAGGTTTATGGTTTTCAGAATCATTTCACGGCTGCTTGGATTAACTAGAGATTTCTCGCTTGCGTAACATATTTTCGCATCGCCAATCATCTGGAAAAAAATGTAATTAATTAATATGTGTCCAAGAAATAATTACAAAACAAACAATTCGAGATAATAATAACAAGAAAAACAGACCATTAAGTCTAGACTTAAATTAGATAAATACTTAATGTGAGGTCGATGTCCAAGTTTCCCGTTCTATTTGCTGTGTAATTAAATAAAATATGTCAATATACTGCTCTCAAGACATGATTATTAGGGCCACCTCCATAAAATGAATTTTAATAAAAATGGTTTTTAATTGTATAGTCCGAAATATACGAATCCGAAATAATAAAGAAGATAGCTCGTGATACCTGAGGAATACAATTGACCTTAGTAGCGTAAAAAAGTACTATTTTAAACCATAACTCATTTGCCAAAGGATACCCCAACAAAATACGTAACAATTGTATAACCTTGGACAGGTTGGCACGTAATATGACTTGACGCAAACTCGAGTATATCATGCGCCGTTATATACTAGGTTTCAAGTTGAATGGATGAAACTCAACTGAGACGTTGTTACGGGAATGAACCACAATCATGTTGGAATGTAACCGGATATCTCAATTGGACTAACCTGTAGATCGCTTTAAATTTTACGTTGTGTTCTTACTACGAGTTCTTTAAAAATTACCAGTTGTCACGTAATTCGAGAAGCGGCGCTGATTGATTTATGGTCTGATAGTGTATTTAATTAAAGATAGCAATATTGATGATGAAGAACATGGGAACAAGCACATGTTTCAAATAGATCAAAGGTCCTACATAGGCGTGTGGACAGGGGCTAGACATAACTGCAAAACATAATTAATGCGAAATAATCAATGGTATCAGCGCGTGAGATTTCACAAAACTTTTGATTTTAACCTTCTAACCCCGTGGTACAGACTACACGTGTGCATATAATTATATAATTCAATGTTAATTTTAACTTTATGGAAGCAAATGTGACCTAGCATTCAAGTACAAATAAAAAATATTCAATAACTATGAAAAAAGTTATGACAGTTCAGTATAGTGAAGGCATTCTGTCATATTATCCAAATTTTAAGTGACTATAAAATTCTAAGGTATTATAATGTATTAAAAGCGGGATTAGAAAGATAATTTCTTCAGGTAACTTACAGTTTGTGCCCATCTTGGGAAATACCACTTGGAGCTAACTAATCTGTGCGTGTGCAGTACACCGTTGACAACTTTACGGTCCACTACGTCGGTTCCCACAACAGCTGGATTGTGTGGATTTGGATACTTTCGCCAAGCAGCCGTTGCAACCGTTTCCCAAGGGTGACTAAAATAAAAGGTATTACAGAGAAATTCCAGAAGATTCCATTTATTCGCTTTATTAGATAAACAATGCACAATATATTGCAAACAATACACTTACTTGAACGTATGTTCACTTGTCCAAATTTTCATTTTTAGGTAGGTCGCTAGTCCTATTGCAAATCTGAAATTTCTTCTAAAGACTCTCACGAATTTGCGACTGGATAAGGTTACTTAACCCGAACCACTTGACAGGCCTTCGCAGACAGGGGCCTCGAGGAGAAATCGCGTATTCTCGTGTAATCCGCGTTCATTCGACACTTTTGTAGAACTCAACGTTGCCATAGTGACTTTTAATACCAACATTACAGTATTAAAAGTATTTTAAATTATGGTTTGGATATTATCTTTCACAATTTTTATTGTAAATGAATTTATTAAATTAAAACAAATATTAGACTGGAACATTTGATAGAATTAAAATTTGTGGCAAAACGAGAGTGATCAAAAAGCAAACGAATAACAACGACAAAACAATTAAATAGCACAAATACTCTATATGCTTGTATTTGTTAAATTAATTTGCTTCTTGATTTTCATGTAATTTTGAAAAATAACAAACCAAATGCATACCTTATTGCATTCTTTTGTTTTAAATTTTTATTGTTTGAAAAAATCCGATAATGGCCGAACACAAACAAGTGACATGGTGACTCAAATGAAAATTAATGGCAACAGTGCGAAATCCGCACGAAGAAACTGAGACGAGGTGGTTAGCGATTTACTAAATAAATTGGGGAGATCGTCTTCGTTGTGGCGGTGGACTGGGTTGTTAAGTGCATATAGAGTTTTAGGCAATCTTTGACGTGAACAAATTGAGATAAATAGACTTACAACAGGAGGGCGTAATCAAACCGGCATTACACATTTGTGCTTGTCACACTGTTCGTATTCGTCAAAAATGGCGTCCGACCCAAATTACAAGTTTCGGATGCAAGGGTTTAAGAATAAAGGAAAAGATCAAGATGTAAGTATTTCTTTACTAAAGCTAATTTTTATTCCCATCCGATACAATGTACAGTGCAAACGATTTACGTCTCCTAATGAGACTCGTTGCCCTTCCAATAAGACATAGCCTAAAAGGTCAACTTGTATGTTGCATGCCCCAGGGTGTCAAAATAAAAGTATTTAAATATGATGGTTATTTCACACAAATATATGCCCATTGCGAGGCTGACATAATATTATGCAAATGCATGAGTTCTAAAAAATCGAGCTAGCATGTAATTTATTTTTTAAAGCATTAGACATTTTGCATTACTTTAAGGAAATGCGACGAAGGCGAAACGAGCAGACTGTGGAGCTGCGCAAAAACAAACGGGAAGAAACCCTGCAGAAAAGACGAAATGTCCCAAAGCCAGATTCTACAGATGAAGAAGATGTTGATAGGGCTGCTAATCTGGTGAAGTTGGTGCAAGAAGCAAGCCACCCCACAGATCCTAATGCACAACTTGCTGCAGTCCAATCTGCTCGCAAATTGCTATCGTCCGACCGTAACCCGCCGATTGAGAACTTGATCAGCAGTGGAATCCTGCCTATCCTGGTTAACTGCCTGAAGTGCCATGACAATCCGTCGCTGCAGTTTGAAGCGGCCTGGGCCTTGACGAACATCGCGTCTGGTACATCTGCACAGACAAACCAGGTGGTGTCGGCTGGAGCCGTACCGCTCTTTTTGAACCTTTTGCAATCACCTCATCAAAATGTGTGTGAGCAGGCCGTGTGGGCTTTGGGAAACATTATCGGCGACGGTCCCAATCTACGAGACTATGCTATCGGATTAGGCGTTGTTAAACCACTATTAGCTTTTATCAATCCAGGCATCCCGATCTCATTTTTGAGGAATATCACGTGGGTAATTGTGAATTTATGCAGAAATAAGGAACCGCCACCAAGTATCAATACTATCAAGGAATTGCTGCCGTCTTTGAATCTGCTAATTCATCATTCTGATATTAACGTAAGTTCCGAGATGACCACGTTACCGGACATTGTATGTGACTCGCTGCGGATTATTATGTCTCAGTTGATAAACAAGTCGTTTTTATGGGACATATTTATCAATAACACTGCACTTGTTTAAATTTCAGATTTTAATTGATACCGTCTGGGCGTTGAGCTATTTGACAGACGGCGGAAATGAACAAATTCAATTAGTTATCGACAGTGGCGTTGTACCAAAGCTGATACCTCTACTCAGCCACAAGGAGGTAAAACTCCAGACAGCAGCATTGCGTGCAGCGGGTAATATTGTCACCGGTACTGACGAGCAAACGCAAGTTGTGCTCAACTGTGACGCACTTTCCCACTTCCCCAAATTGCTCTCTCATCATAAAGAGAAGATCCGAAAGGAATCGGTGTGGTTCCTCTCTAATATTACCGCTGGCAATCAATCTCAGGTGCAGGCCGTGATCGAAGCCGGCCTGCTTCCCAGCATCATTCAAAATCTTAGCAAGGGCGATTTTCAAACGCAAAAGGAAGCTGCTTGGGCGATTAGTAATCTCACCATAGGTGGCAACCGTGATCAAGTCATCAAACTGATCCAAGAAGGCGTTATACCTCCCTTCTGCAACCTTCTTAATTGCAAAGATGCTCAAGTGATACAAGTCGTCCTTGATGGTATCAATAATATGCTCAAAATGGCCGGACCCCAGGCCGATCACCTAGCTAACATGATTGAAGAGTGCACTGGGCTGGACAAGATTGAAAGTCTTCAGAACCATGACAATATCGAGATCTATAAGTTGGCTTATGATATTATTGAGCAGTACTTTAGCGGTGACGTAAGTGCAGTCTATTAGCTTGTTTTTGGATCGGATATTTTCATCGTTTTACTTTGTTTTTAAGGGCGAGGATGATCCTACTCTTGCGCCAGCTGTGGGCGATGCCGAATTCCAATTTGATCCAAGCACGAACGTGCCCAATGAAGGGTTCAAATTCTAGATGAAGGAAAATTAAGACGTAACAGAAACTAAAGATAAGCAACTGATAATATCTTCTTAACGCTGCGTATAAAACAATACACCTACATCATACATACACCAACACATACCGTGACGTAAACTCATTGCATTTTCCGTTTAAGAATATCCTCAAATGACACCTGCAAATGAACAATACGAACGACTAAACAAACTCGCAGTGCTACATCTAATCAAAGTGTAACTGTGATTATGTTTTTTATTCTTGCATGCTCAAATATTTGATTAAATTTTATTCGGTTTATGTACGAAAGTGAAGACTTTATTCGTTGTTCAATTTATAACTCAATTTTGCAACAAAAACGTTAATTTTTTGATACAATTATGCTACTGGTAGCATACGTTCTGTGGTTGTCTTATTACAAAATTTAAGATGAGCATCGAATAAAGAACAAATCAATTATGTTTTGTTTAATTTAGCATGGCGGATAATTGCTAATATACTCATTTGTTGACGGTTGATGATTTTGGAATTTATAAATTGACGCGGTACTACGATTTTTTTACTTTGGACAACAGCATATAGGAAAGCAGTGAGAAGAAGATAGACACAAAAAAGTTACACAAACAGACATGATGATAGAAATGCTGATTTACCAAGTTACATAGACTCACTTAATACGACAGACTTTTAGAATACAAAATAAATTACTTTTTTAATACAACGTTTCTTTAATTTACGAAATCAAATTAGCTATACTTTCAAATTATATTTTTTGCGTGGGTGCCGCTTGCCGAGAATTTGTTGCGGCCATGATGAATGTGAGGCTAACTCAATGAGTGGAAATTGTGTGATAATTCTTTATAAGCATGGATGTGATTTTAGAATGATAGAAAAATTATACTTTTCGATGCAAATATTTGCTGTCTTAGGAACGACAATTGACTTTGTGTAAATTAATGTATGAGTGCAGATGAACACTTCTTTCCCTAATTGTAATTTAAACTATACGGTTAATTTAAATGTGAATTAGAAATTGTTTGGGGAGTATATAATGTAATGAGTTGCGAACAGTGGGTTGGTATACGCTAGGAGCAGCTATTACTTACCTCACTTGTTTTCTCAAAAAATATTCCATGTGAGTTTTAGAGCAAGTGAATTAAGAATATGATGATTATGTTTGTCTGTGCATGCTCGGCGGCATATATTTTTGCTATATTTTCAAATATATATGGACTATATGAGGAATACGAGTAGGATGAGACATTAAGTGGGCAATCGATTACTTCTACTTACGATTATTCCTAGATATTATAATTGCGAGTCAATGCAAGCAGACCGAATTGTTAGAATGCAAATGACTGATAGGATGTTTAAGTGATACCTTCAATAATGTGCAAGAAAGTGCAAATGTGATTCGATCGCCCGCTTCCGCACTATGTTGTGGCAAATGGCTGTTTTATTGACATACCTAGTGAAAGTTGCATGGTTGGACGAGTGGCTTTACAATTATAAATAATTAGGAACTTTACAAGCAAATTGTAGAATTAGTCGAGAGCAACGTTTGAATCGTTGACATTATTTTTTCTTTGCATTTGTATGTCTTGCAAACGCAGCTAATTTTGGTTTCAAATTAAAACTATGAAAATATTAGTTAACGATCTGTACATTTATATAAAGTAATAATAATTAATAATAAAAACAATATTTTAAATGTGGTTTACGGCTGATGGACCCTTATATTATGTGGAAACACACTGAGAGATCAGTGACGTGGTATAGATAAGCTGTTTTAGTATCGTAATTCCCATAACTATTTCTTACTCTTACTACTTAAATGGTTGCAATTTATGACTTCCAAAGACTGTCTTCTTTCTCGGTCCATTTTTGATTGTAATATGTGAATCCGAAGGAAATTTAACACACAATTTTAAAGATCCACTTGAAATAAAAAGTTTTAATTTATCTACTTTTTCTAGATCTTTACTCTGAATATCGTTATCCAAGCTTAATTGCTTCTGCAATTTAGTATTCTTTAAAGCCAGACTTTTCAAGCAATCATTAGATGATGCAGATAACACTTTACTTTTGTTACCTTCTAATGCAATTTTATCAACTGTGTCATCGGTTTTAATTACCGGCAATGATTTGCTACGTTCGCGAGGTAACTGAAAAGTCTTTGACCACACCTTAGGTTCCTCCCAAGGAATTCGCTCTGAATCTTCTTGCTTTTCCATGAAGATATGTGGACTACATGCTAAACATTTTGATTTCCGTAAATGGTTATGATTATGGTCTAGTGGGTCATGTTTTGTTGGGATGTTTCGTATCGTTGGGCTCAACTTGTAACTTGACGGCCGACTTACGCTTGATGAGCTTCTTAGAGGAACACGATTCAAGTACCTGTAGAATTAGTTTCTGATATTTTTGAAATACAAGATATAAAAAAAAAACCTCTACTTTGTTTGTTGGGGTGGAATGTTCCAGTTATCAACTCTATTTGTACTCATGACATGATTGATCCGGCGTAGAAGTATCAAGTTTTCGTTTTCTACCTGCCGCATCCGTTCTATTTCTATTTGACGCTTCTTTAATTTCACTGTAACGTGCTGCCTTGATACGGGTGGTTTGTTATCAATAACAGGGACAGCCGAGTTAATCTAGAAACAATGTTATTGTATGTACATTAAATATGAATTTAAGTTTCTTACCTTTCGCAAATGATTTTCATATCTTCTCTGTTCCCAAGGATTCTTTAGGAGCTTGTCTCTTCTAGAAATCATTTTGTAACTGTTGTAATTAACGAAGCACTGCATAAAGGAACTAAGGGCCTGAATAAGTGTCAGATTTATTTGTTTACTTTCAGTTTAGTTGCTTGGCAACAAACCACATATTTATATCATATTTTACTACTGCACGTTTCAAAAATAAATCAATGAAATGTAAATAAAATAATATTACTGGTTTTCTAAAAAATGTTTCTTTTTTCTATAACAGTTATCAATATCAAATACAAGAGGGACAAAACTCAGACCGTATTCAAATTCTTATCACTAAACAAAGTGTTGCACGTCAAACACAACCAAATTATTTTGTACACTCATCTATGTTTTCACCTTTGTACGAATTAAAATCTACAATTGTCTCATTACTAAATTTCCTATTGTTTGTTGATAACGTATCTATGCATCCATCAAACATAAAACCAGCAAAAGGTACAAGAATATTGTTCGTCCAAGACCAGTCATTAGGCACTCCACCTAAATAAAAACTATTAAACTCTACAAAACTGAAGTTTCCAACGTCGTAGTCTTTATGATCAATGTATATTTGAAAAGGAAGAAATTTTAATAATAATTCATGTTGAAAGCCGTCATTTAAAATGGGGCTATTAAATATTTCCATATTATCATTATCATTCACCAGCGTGAGCTTTCCATTTTGTAGACCAAGCGCAAACCATTTGGTTTCATTGGCGAAAAGCAACAAACCATCAGACGCAGTCATAAATTTAATTCCAATTGCATCTTTAGACTCTGAAATAGAATTTCGTTTCTTTCCTGAAACCTCTCCCGTATTACTACCAATTTCCACTGGAAGAGGAAATTTATGTGAAGCGTTTACGTATAAATAACTTCTTCCAGCAAATTTTGGACTTCTGATGGTTAAGCCTGTTTCGCAAAGTGCTCCTATATATCCAACTCTACAAACACACCGTCCCTCTAAACAATACCCATTATTCTTGCATTTTTGCTGAATGCAATTATACAGTTTCTCACATTTATCCCCATAATATAGGTCGGGACATTTACAATGAGGCTTTAAATTTGGATCTAACCAACATGTTCCACCATTGGTGCAATAATCACCACCACAAGGTGTACCATCACAATCTTCAACATTCTGAGCTTTGAAGATGGTCTTTTCATTTAATGGTATATGATGGGTATCGATAAATAATTTTCGAATACATCCTTTGTAAAATGTGGGAAACTCGCAAGTGGCTTCTTGCGGTAACAGAGACATATCAGCAATTCCTCCAAGGAATATATGTTCTTTGCTCAGGTCCAGACTGTCTCCAATTTGAAGAATTGCAGTATTTACTATGTTATCTACAAACAGATAAACTTTTCGACCATAAACTTGAATTTTAACCTGATGCCATATTCCTAAGCGAAGTAGTTTATTACTACGTAGGATAATGCGTTCTTTTTTGTGCTTTTTAGGTCGACTCGGAAGTAAACGCAGCTCCAAAATTCCACTGTTCATGATTAATGAAAAGAAGTAATCATGGTTTCCCACAAATGCTATTAGACCATCAGCTAGTGGACGAAGTTCAAGGTCGAAGTTAAACTTGTTTGCTTCAAATGTTCTGGGGGATAATATAAGATAGCTTCTGGTACCAGTAAAACTAATATCTGATAGTGTTTCATCTACAAATGTAAAATGTAAAAAAATGTAAAAGTTGATTTGTGAAAAACGAAGTACTTACTATTTTCACAATATCTTCCTTTCTTGCCCAAAGGACAATCACATTCATATCCAGCAATCATTGGTACGCAATTTGCAGAAGGAGCACAGCTGCTCTGATCACATAAGTTGAATTTATTTGAACACAGGGGACCATATAAACCATCTTGACACATGCAAGTAAATGTACCTCCGTGATATAAACATGCCCCATTGTTTTGACAAACTCCTTCGTAACATTCAGTAGTCCCACATTGCCCAACGGCCCTTCCAGATATTCTTCCATTATCCAGAGAAATGCTAACATCACTAATTTTCAACTCCATATTAAAGATGCATCCAGAAAAGCCAGAGTGTAGTGGTAAGTCATGAGGTAATCCCTCAAAGCCTTTAGATTTATAACCACCGAAGTAAACAAAAGGTTCAATGTCCATTTGGGTGGAACTACCTTGGGATCGTCCAGTCACATTTCCAAGGTGTTCTACATACAACCATGCACGACGTCCAATGCGTTCAATTTGTATTTCATAGCTTGCTTTGTCTGCTGGTATTGCTTTCTCTGTGAAAATTCTTCTGGGACCAGATCCGAGATTCCATGTAAGCATAATAAATCCCTTTATAAATGAAACAGCCATGTGGCTGGAGTAAAAATCATGGTGTCCTTCTTGTCCCATGAATAATAATAACGCAATTTGGTTGAGATTACTTGGTGTTATCTTGAATTTAATGTGCATTTGTTTATAGGGTGTTTTGGGAATAGGGTGCGATGTGAAAGAAGCATATCCTTGAACTGATGATGAGTAGTAAGCGATTGAAATCTTGATATCTAGAATTAAGAAAGGCAATCAATTGAAATATTTTATTTTAGTATATCTGAGCAATTAATTTCTCACCATTTTCACAAAAATGTCCATGTTTTCCATAAGGACATAAACAGAGATATCCACTTCCCGTAAATGGTAGACAAGTCCCACCAAATTTACATGGATTATTTTCACACACTGACTTATCACATTGCTTTCCAATATATCCATTCAAGCATTTACAAACATATTTATCCAAGGTGCTACCTGGAGTTGTAGCACAGGTTGCACCATTTTTGCACGGATTCGATAAACATGCCAACGATGAACATTCTGAAATACCAGAGGCATCTTCTGCATCTTTAAAAATACGTACACCTTTTCCATCAATAATCAAGTCTGACATGCATCCAATAAATCCTGGTAGTTTTAACATTGATTGCGCTTTATGACTCAATCCACCCAGATAAAGATGAGACGCCATTTTGAATCTAAATAGCTGATTATTGTTCGCCATTTGTGCACCGGACATGCTTAATGTATCATTTAACTTGATGGAAGCATTACAATGCTGGTGGTCATCAGAAAAAGTTAATCTAAAAAATAGAAATTATTGAGTTTTGTTTGGATATGAAGTATAGCTAAAAGCCTACAATGCACTTATCCTCATTTCATGTCCGTTGTCAATTGGTTTGTTCAACTCACTCAACAACATTGTCTGATAACCGCATGAAAATTTAAACTTTAAATGTGCGTGTTCGGCATATAAAGTCATATATGTGTCTTGTAAACTCGCATAGAATAAAACTCCAGACCCCCAAGAAGTCATGGCAGTGAATTGAACCTCCATCTGGGATCCATTGTGGGTTGGCATGCGGTGTAGAATATAGGAGTAGCCATTAAAGGAAGCGTTCTTAATACCTAGAGTAGTTTCACATCTTTTTCCGAAAAAATCGTAGTGACATGCGCAATGGAAACCATCGGAGAAAATGCAAGTTCCGCCATTAAGGCAAGATTGGTCTGATTTTGAGCAATCGAATAGAACAACGCTTGGTGTTGATATAGAAGTAGATTTTGTTTCGTCTGTAAGGTCTATTGTTGACGTAGTCAACAAAGTAGTTGTAATGTCATGATTTGTGGATGTTATAATCGTGGTTTCTTCTAAAGTATTTGATGGAGTAGATGAAATTGTGGTTGGTACAAAATCAGTTAGGTGTGGAAAAGCACTAGGTTCGGTCACGTTATCTAGGTTTGTAATTTCAGTGAACCCCATTGACATCGTTATTGTGGATGAATTTGTATCATCTGTTATTTCAACTGTTTCTGTTGCAGAGGATAAAGTTTCTGTTGAAGTATGGGCCGTGGTAGTTGGACGAGAAGAAACTGATGTTAATTCTGTAATACCTGGACTTGTTATTGGAATATCTGATGTTACTAGTGTAATTTCTGTGTCAGTGCTTGAAATTGTAGTTAAAATTTCTGTAGTTAATTCAACCACTTGGGATTTTGTAGGAACGGATTCTGTGGTTGGCGAATTTGTTGTAATTGTTGATTCTGAAGAACTCATAGTACTTTCTGACGCTGGTGCAGTAGAAGTTTGTGTTGTGGATTCTGCAGTTGTACTCGAAGTAGATGTTTGAGTCATAGTGCTATCGGTAATCATTTCCGTTGTACTTGTCATATAATGGGTTTTTTCAGTTGTTACCGTTGTATCAATTTCTGTAGTTTGTTGCGTACTTGGTGATATAGAAAGAGCAGTTGTTATAGTTGTTCCTTTTGTGGGTGTTGAATTTGATGAATTAATTTCAGTAGTTGATGCTTCAGAAGTGGAAGTAAGTGTACTTGGCACATTTGATGTTGGCATAGTATCGATCACTGTTACTTCCGTTGTACTGGTAATTGGTAACAAAGTCGTACTCGTAAAACTGAGTGTATCCGTGGTATAAATAGTGGCATTAGGCATTGGTGATGTAAATACGGATATTGAACTGCAGTCGAGATAAGTGGTAGCACGAATTTCAATGATTAAGCATTCACAATAAACTCCAGTTAATTTTGGAGGACATGAACATGTGAAGCCATCAACCCCATCTATACAGGTCCCCCCATTAAGACACCTGTTATTGCTAAGTTTACACTCATCATACTGAAATTGACATCGTTCTCCGTGATAATCAGGCACGCAGTAACAAACTGGTTTGTCATCTTCCATCAAACACAAAGCGTCATTTCTGCAAGGGTTGTCTTCGCAGAGTAACACAGTCTCTTCGCAATTCCTTCCTGCATATCCAAATGTACAGGCACATTCATAATCTGCCAGAAGATCCACGCAAATGGCACCATTTTGGCATGGATGTGACATGCATTCGTCAATTTCCAATTCGCAGAGCAATCCAGTCCAGCCATCGAGGCATTTGCAATTAAAGGTGAATCCCGGTCCTTCAACGCACACTCCTCCATTTGAACACCGTGCTTCATTTGTAAGATTGCATACCGCAACATCCAACTCACAATGAACCCCGGAATAACCCGGAGAGCAGTTGCAACTATAACCATTGGCAGCGTCCAAGCAAGTAGCGTTATTTTGACATGGATTGCTTAGGCATTCGTTAAGATTTTCTTCGCAACGGTCTCCCGCGAATCCGGAAGGACATGTGCAATTAAACGCTGCAATTCCGTCTTGACACACTCCTCCGTTTTGGCAGGGATTAGACCAGCATTCGTCCCAATTGGTCTGGCATTGGATTCCCGTGAAGCCATCGATGCAATAGCACGAATAGGTGGAGTTCAGATCATCCAGGCACACACCGTGAATGCAAGGATTGCTCAGACATGCGAATCCACTCTCGGATACTTTCAAGCCAATCACAATAAGTAGAACTAAAAGTGGAATGTATACATCTACATTATGCATTCTTTTTAAAACAATTGTACAATTGCTAAGTTTTGGATCTATTTAAACGCTTAAATGTAGGATTCTGGCTTGCACGCAACTTCTATTATTGATTTAATAACCAATTCGATTTAATATTTTTGGCTTCTATTTAGCACTGTAAATAATTTCACTTAACACCATGTTCAGTGTTGTATTGAGTAGCGTTTGATACTTGGTGGTCAGCGCGTAGACTAATTTATTAACTAATTCACCCTCATAACATTTACGTACGCGTACAGTAACGTGGAGTGTGGTGAGCTCGTGGGTCTTTATCAAACCGCATTGGATAGGTCGTTCCCATAGCAACAAAACAAACAAACATAACTAATTAAAATCCAAGCAATGCAGTTGTGAGTAAAGTTTCTTTATCAATGCTTCCATAAGAGATGATATCAAGGCTAGGAAATAATTTTAATCGAAATTGCTTGTTATGTAGATGAAACTTAACTATAACACTTACTTAATATTGATTAATAAAACGTATATAATTGATTATACTGAAGAAGGCAGCAAGCCGAAAACGGTTAAATATTAACTATTTCATCTACATTACTATATTCCCATTACGGCTTTTCCAGCCCTGCGAATTATTGCCACTTAATTAAGTTTTAGATTCTTCTCTAGGCGAATTTACAGTGAGACTTAATACTCCATTTTTGTGCTTTATCCATATAATGGATACTCTGAAATTATTTCTATTTGACATAAGAAAAATTAGTTATATTTGCGACACGGACCGGATTTAAAACAGGACCGGCTTAAAACAAACGGGACTTGCTGGCTGCTCGGGCTATCTGCCGATTGCAAACAGGTAGCGTTGATTGCCGTACTGGCGCTCTCACTCTTGGAATTGGGAGCGGCAATTCCAAAGGCACCAGCCTAGGACAGGAAGACTTTACGAGGTTTGAAGATTTTGTGCGTGTGGGCGCAGTAGCACACACAGATTGCACGAGCGTTTAGGACTTCGTCAATCACAATGCATCGTGGTTCGGGAACGGTGGGGGCGGCAGGACCCCTTACTATCGTCGTTTGGGTTGAGTCCGGTGGGGAATAAAGACTTGAAGATGGCATTGCTTTCACTTAATTCTTTATTCAAACACTTCGCGCATCTAAAGGGAGATAAGATCATCTTAATATGGCACAAGCAACTTGATACATTTTTATAGAACAATGGGTGTCGTTATATTTT
>JAODIE010001668.1:100860-115869 GCA_027575565.1 Diploeciton nevermanni
TTATTAATACATAAAACCAATTCGAGCTATATCAAGATGACACTAAACTATCACTAAACTAAACACTCTAGTGTCTCGATCCTAAGTCTACTTGGTTTATTCTAAAAGCCTACGTTAAAATTGTGATTCTCAACAGTTTCTACGAGTTATTCTACCCCACCAGGTACGGCCAGCGAGCACCTGACACACATGAGAAAACAGGTATTACACGTCAAACGCGCATAGCAGTACATTGAACTTCACAATGTTTATTCAAAACTCAATTATTTGTAATTATATCATCATATTTAATCGGTATCAAAACAGTTGACAACAATTAAAATTAACAGATACATATTGTTCAATTGGTTTTGTTGGTTTTTTTTAATATATACAATTTTATTGGCTATTATCCCTATGTATGGTGAGTAGTAACTCAAATAAGGAGCATAAACAAAGTGTTCTTAGAAGAACCTGCAATGGATCCAGGTATTTTATGTTTCCAACATTGTGGCTCAAAAGTGTTTTGTTTAAACCTGACCGAAAAGTGCCCGACATGTGCGGCTGATCTCACTGATGCAAAGTTTTTATTGATGCCTTTCAGGTTAGGAATTATTGTTAATTCAGAATTTTCAAATGTTTACCTACAATTTGTTTCAAGGATACCATATCCATTCGTGCGCGCATCTCAATATCCATGCTCTGTATTGATAAAACCAACAACTGGCGATTTTCTTAAGTATGGGCAGTATGGGCATTTTATTAATAGTTAATCAGCTTTTTTATAGTGACTATTTCAATTCAATGGATTTACACATAGGTGTAACAAGTTCAACCGGGTTAATAGTGGAGTTTGATAAAAATGGTCTTCGCCGCCACAAAAGCAAAGAATGGAATCAATGTTTACTCTTAGATCAGGTGGATTCACCATGGAGGGAACATTGGGATGCAGTTTTAACATCCTTTTGCAAGGATTCATGTTGGGGTATTAAAGATTATGATGAAGAAACTCATAATTGTTACACATTTGTTCTGAGATTTCTTTCTACTCTTAATTGTGGGACCTTGAGCATTGCAGCAGCGAATCGGTCATTGTTCTGTGAAAAGTTTATTGTTGGACGCACGACCAGTGCTGGAAAATACATATCGTTATTTAGAAAACTAAAGGAAAATACATATTGTACACAGTGATTAATTAATGATATGGTTTTTGATACATTCAATGTATAGTGAATGTACCTGGTAAAAATATTAAATTTATATTCCGTGATTTCTTTTGCTTTGCACCAGCCCTCTATTGACGGATACCATGAGTAATGGTCGATCTTATTTGAAAATTAGCAATGAGGCGGCTGTCGTTTTAACACGAGCAGATACGAAGTTAAACCGAGCCAAACGAGAAATATCCTGTCTTCATTGGGCCAAGGCGCAGACGTAGCGTATAGGTCGCGTATCGTGAATCCCAGCTTTAATTCTCTTCTAGATTTTCGGTGAACTGCTTACTAGCGCGAGGAGTTGTTACCTTTTGAGTGTCATCGACTGTCGTGCATAATCAGCGCTTCGTAGAATTTTTACGGCTTGCAACGAGTACCAATTATCAAAGCTAGAATGTCTCAAAGAGGTTAGCATGCTAAGTATACATTTTCTATTTATTTCTCTTTGAAAGACCATTTATTTATAGTTGCGCAATGTTTTTCATATTTCATCATACATGTAATACCAGCCTAACACCATCTAATCGTTGTTTAGATAACTGTCAATTGAATTCAAACGTGTTTCTTTGTTTATTTTCGTAGTTTTTATGTATGTTTTTTTTTTGTAAACCATGTTCTTAAAGGTCAGGGCAAAGGAAAAGGTCGAGGGGGGCAGGGCAAAGGAAAAGGTCGAGGGGGGCAGGACAGAGGAAGAGATCAAGAGGACCAGGACAGAGGAAGCGGTCAAGAAGGCCAAGGCAGAGGAAGAGGTCAAGAGGGCCAGGGCAGAGGAAGAGGTCAAGAGGGCCAGGGCAGAGGAAGAGGTCAAGGGGGCCAGGGCAGAGGAAGAGGTCAAGGGGGCCAGGGCAGAGGAAGAGATCAAGAGGGCCAGGGCAGAGGAAGAGATCAAGAGGGCCAGGGCAGAGGGAGAGATCAAGGACATCAAGGTGAACCAGGCAGTGTACCTCAAGTTCAACAACCTTCTTCAGCACCAGCTGGGGGTGCATGGGCTAGATCACAACAACATCAAGGTCAAGGTGTTCAGGGCAGAGGAAGAGGTCAAGAGGGCCAGGGCAGAGGAAGAGATCAAGAGGGCCAGGGCAAAGGGAGAGATCAAGGCGGTCGGAGCAGGAAAGGTGAAGGACATCAAGGTGAACCCGGCGGTGTATCTCAAGTTCAACAACCTTCTTCAGCATCAGCTGGGGGTGCATGGACTAGACCACAACAACATGCACAATCACCACCACCAGGAGAAAAAGTATGGGGTCCACCAAAAGCTCAACCAGCTTTCTCAGCTCAACCGGCTTTCTCAGCTCAACCTCAAGTTCAGCAACAAACACAGCCTCAATCAAAAAAATCACATCCAAAACAGCAGCGACAAATACCCCAGCAAGTGCAACATACAGGTGGTGATGGTGATGGTGTTAAACAAAAGGTAGTTGTTACAGAAGGTGGTACAAAAGGGAGAGAAGTAGAAGTGTACAGCAATCATTTTGCTATGAGAATGAAGGACATCAATATGAAGGTCTACCAGTATGATGTTGTAATTGATCCTGATAAACCAAAAAAAATGATGAGGACTGTTATGGAGACATTTAAACGCGAACATTATCCTCAAATGAATCCAGCATATGATGGTTCTAAATCTTTATACAATGCTAAGGCACTATTACCATTTGGGGAAGAAATTGAAGGTATATTCAAATATGTTTTTGAAGTATTTTATACATTTTGTTGGTCTGTATTTTACTTTATGATAGGTACTGTTAAAGTAATGATGGACAACGGTCACAAAGATTATAAAGTAAAACTTCGGAGGGTGGCAGAAATTGAAATGTCTGAATTGAAAAGATTTTCTGATCAAGTAAGAAGTGGGGTGCCAGTAGATCCACCCCAGTTGCCTCTACAAGTTATTGATGTGGTATTGAGACATACACTCTCTCTGAGGCAAATACCTGTTGGAGCTTCCTTATTTTCTGTTCCACCACCTAATAGGACTATTAATTTGGGTGTGTAATTATCTTGTCACATTGCTAGCTAATAATGTAATTATTAAGTAACTTTGCAAAAATCTTTTACTAGGCAATGGTATGCATATGTATCGGGGCATGTACCAATCTGCGATATTAGGATGGGTGCCATTTTTGAATGTTGATGTTGCCAACAAAGCTTTTCCGAGTGCAATTGGTATTATTGATCTAATCAAGGAATTTCAAGGACGCACTCAGAACTTAACTGAGCTTTTGCCAAATCACATGTATGAAAAGTTATCGAAACATTTGCGCACTTTGAAGGTACATTATATTTATATATATTCATATATATTCCTAATCGAACATTTCTAGGTATTATATGAAATACCAAGGAATTCTTCATCGAGGCGTAATTACCGTGTTAATGGTGTGATGTCTTCACCTGCTCAACATACTTTTGAACAAGATGGAAGACTAGTAGACGTTGTTTCTTACTATAGAAACTCAAAAGGATACAATATTCAATATCCAAATATGCCTCTTTTGTGGGTTGGTTCCTTGCAAAGCAAAGTAATGATACCATGTGAACTTTGTACTGTCTTGCCTGGCCAGCCTGTAAATAGAAAGTGCGATGCGTTGCAGACGCGTAGCATGATTCGCGAATGTGCCACTCACACTGATGTTCGCAAGAATGGAATCAGCGAGAATGTTGTAAATGCTAAATACAATGCTGATCCTGTTGTACAAGAATTTGGCTTATCAGTTAACGATCAAATGGAAAAGGTGGGTGCGCGTATTTTAACACCGCCACGAATGAAGTACAAAAATAATATCGAGCGTGTATCGAGGGGTGTTTGGAAAGCCAGAGAGTTCCTTATTACAGGACGAATTACAACTGGATGGACTGTTTTAAATTTAGACAGGTATGTGAAGCCCCAGGATATTCAGAACTTGGTTCAAACTGCTATTTCATCAGGAAAGCAGTTGGGCATGGATATGAGTAGGTATGAGCCATATGCCAGCCGAGATCCAGTTCTAAGGTTTAAAAGGGAAACCGATGATCTAAAAGAAATATTCCTAGAAGTAAAAAGGAGGAAATTAGATTTGGTGTTTATTGTACTTCCCGGTAATAATGACAGGATGTATAGTTTTGTCAAGTTAGCTGCTGAAATTGCTGTGGGTTGTTTGACGCAATGTATTAAGAGTGACACTCTACAGAGGCGCATGAGTCCTATGACGATGAATAATATTTTAATGAAAGTTAATGCTAAACTGGCTGGGTCAAATCACAATTTTGACGAGGTACCAAACGTGATGATGAAGAACTATGTTATGCTTATGGGTGCTGATGTAACGCATCCAAGTCCAGACATTAAAGAAGGCTTTAGCGTTGCTGCAGTCACAGCGAGCCATTGTCCAAATGCATTTGGCTACAATATATGCTGGCGTCTTCAGCCGGCCACCCAGGAAATCATATTGGATATGGAGAATATTACGAGGACTCATCTCATGAGATTCTATCAAAGGAATAATGCCAAGCCGGAGAAGATTATTGTCTTTCGCGACGGCGTGTCTACTGGCCAATTCGACATTGTTCTTAGGTCAGAACTGCATGCAATTCGCAGAGCTTGCAAAAAGATGGGTGCGGACTATGAACCCGCTATTACTTTTATTGTCGTCCAAAAACGTCATCACACTAGATTTTTCCCTGTGGATAAAAGGATTTCCGAGGATAAAAATTGCAATGTGCCAGCTGGTACAATTGTAGACCAAAAAATTACAAACCCTACCTGGCAGGATTTTTATCTGGTATCTCACGCGAGTATTCAGGGCGTCGCAAAACCAACTAAGTACGTTACGCTTTGGGACGATAGTAATATTTCAGATGATGATCTCGAAGAGTTGACGTACTATTTATGCCACATGTTTTCACGATGTACTAGGTCTGTGAGTTATCCAGCACCCACGTATTACGCGCATTTGGCGGCGGCTCGTGGTAAGGCTTATTGCGATGCAAAGGGCATTCGAGTGAATAATTTGGAACAAGAGCAACGTAATTTAACGATTCAAGAATGCATTATTAATGAGAAACCTATGTTCTTTGTGTAATTTTATAAAATCCTTTTTCTCATTAGGATTTATATTTTTGTTACTTTAAGGAAAAACTGGAAAGGGAAAAAGCATTTATAATATGCGTATACTTAAGGATTGGGAATCAAAGCCGTTACTGTAGGTTTTTTTTTCCGAGATCTAATGTCTTATTCTCTTAAAGACTGTCATTGATGAAAAGTTGCACTTTCATTCGTTAGTAAAAATTCGAAAAAACCGTTTCAAACTTTGCTAGTTTTTGTACTTTTTTTTGCTTTGAAAATAAATTACAATTGCACCTGATCTGAATTATACTTCAATTCTTTGTTTTGGAAGTTTGATTCGGATGAATGGAGCGTATTGGGAAATAATTTAAATTGTAACATCAACATTTCAAACAAATGCTCAGTAATATATATATATATATATATATATATTAATTTATCAGTTTTGATGAAAATATAGCTCTTTATTTAAAAACACTACTTCATGGCAGTAGGGATGTTTTTACATCATTTTACTTTAGCCCGCTTCGGCGGTTTGTGTTTCAGGCGCGTGCAACAATTCCTGCCTGCAGCTGGCTTTCGTGTAGGACATTCCAGGCATTTCTAGGTTATATTTACCAAAACTAGTAGAATTTGCAAATGTGAATTGATTGAATTTGATAACGATAGCGTATTTTTAATTGAATGGGATGATGAAGTCATGGAGAAAGCAATTCGAATGAATTAAATCAAGTACACTCAGTGACAATTGATTTACACTGCATAGTAATTGTAATGGGCAAGTAGGTATCCTTTTTGCAAACAACTGTACAAGATTGAAAACATTTAGCATAGTAAGTATTATTTACATATGATTATATTTTCTTAATGCCCAACTAGACATTCAGAATGGAGAAAACTTGCAAAGAAGTCTATCAGAAAGCGCAAAAGACGCGCTGCTGCACTTACAAAAATAAAGAAGGAAGAAGCAGGTATATCTGGTAAACATGTTCTATCAAAATTTACTCACAAAGCATAATATTATAGAAAAACACAAGCAGGAAGCTGATCCTTATTTTAAAAAGTGGTTACATGAACAACAACAGCTAGAAGAATATCAAGCAGCTGAAGAAATTAGAATTTCCAAGGAACAACATAAGGATTTTCTTGAAAGAGAGCAAGTAGCTCAGAAGAAATGGCAAGAATTACAGAAGAAACTAGAGTTAGCTCGACAAGTAAGGGCTGCCCAAGACATTAGAATAAAAGAAGAATGGGAGGCAGAACAGAAGCGACTGAATGAGTTAAAAGTAAAGAAAGAAAGGGAAGAAGAACAAAGAGTACAAAATGAACAAAGATTACAGCAACAAATTGATGAGTTTCTTAATAATAATGGAGATATGCCCTCAGAATTGAATCAAACACTGGAATCAAATCCAGGAAAAATCATTTGTCCATTTTTTAGCAGGACTGGAGCTTGCAGATTCGGTGATTTATGCTTGAGAAATCATATTAGGGCAACCATAAGTACAGTTTTATTGATTAAAAATTTTTACTCTCATTACAGCTTGGAAGCGAGAGAGAATGAACATGGTGATTCTTCTCTTGAATGTGAAAATCATGAGCTTTACAAGCATTATGAGATTTTTTTTAATGATGTAGTACCAGAATTTGAATCATTTGGTACGATTTGTCAATTTAGAGTTTGTTGTAACAAAGAAGCACATCTACGGGGAAATGTGTACATTGCATACCACGATTGTCGACAAGCAATGAGGAGTTACAAACGTTTTCAGGGAAGATACTATGCTGGGAGACAGCTGAATGTGGAGTTTTGTAAAATTGAGTCTTGGAGATCTGCGATTTGCGGATTATTTCATAGGAAGGCTTGTCCAAAAGGGAGCGTATGCAATTTTTTGCATGTTTTCCGAAATCCAGGAAATTTGTATACCAAACTTGATTTTGAAGATCGATGTACGCCTAAACCGAAACCGGATGATTGGAATGGAAGGTAAGATTTTCTTTCTTTTAAAAAGATATCAGATAACAGTAAACACATTTTGTAGTGAAAGAAAAAATTGGCGTTGGTCCTCGTCTCCCGAACTACTTAATGAAAAAGAACCCGATGCTCCTCGTAGAAATAGTCCCGTTCATAAGCGTAGATCGCCAAGGAGAAGTAGAAGCAAACGCAAAAAAGACAGAAGCAAATCCCGAGATAGGCATATTAAAAGACATAAAAGATCAAGAATCAAAAGTATCAAATATGATACTGATTATAGATATAGGAAATTTTCCAGAAAATAATTTTGACAATATTACGCATTGTAATTAAATTATCAAGGAAAGAATAATACGTTGGTGTTTTGTTTTTGATTCACAATGTTGTACTATATATATATATATATATATATATATATAATATACATTATTGTACTAAACTAGAGTGTTTGGTGGCGGCGCATGCGTCATCTATTACAGCTGACACACATGAGCTGATTTGCGTTTCGCTCAGTGCTATTCGCCTCTCGTTCAGCTATTGATTCCCGTCGCGTCAGCCTGGTTTCAAAATAAACGCAGTGTTCGCAGACGGATTACATTTTTGCCTTCTGCTGATACCTCAGCAAACATGACCATCATCACTAAGCCGTTGTCGGAGAAAAAGGAGGCGAAGCCTTTGGCGCCCATCGTTTTGGAAAGCCCGACTGCTGTGAGTAAAACACCCACCATCTTATTGCGTTGTATACATTACGGGTAATCCTTGCGTTTTGAGGTTTATACAAAAAACAAACATATGCATACTTGCATATATGGTACAATGATTCCTTATCAATGACATTATATAAGCTTGCTTTGTTATATATTCCTTGTTAACTTCAATTGTATATCAATAATCCTGAAATATTTTATGCTTTCACCAGCCTGCTGAAGATGATGTCGAGTCACAAGCCGGTACCGATCCATCCTTCATTATCTTGCGCACCCGTGCTCGTCGTGTTTCTACTGTGACTACTCTTTGCCTTTTAATGACTTCGTTGGTCGTCGTCGGGGTGGGTATCCTCGCCGGCACGCACCTGTACCGTCAATACTTGCGCTCCCAAGTCTTCAAAGGCTGGGCTGCTGTACCATATGATCTCAATGAAGCAATGTACCTACATTCCAAGAGTGCGAACAAGGATATCAATGAATTCCTAGAGAGCATGTCCAAGGAGCTTAACAATGAGCTCAACGCGTTTCAGAATACCTTCCGAGAAGAGTTTGAAATTGATACTTACAATGAGGAATATGAAAAGATCACCGTTCCAGACTTTAAAGATGGCCGTATTGGTCGTTTTGTGCATGATTTTAACAACAACAAGACAGGAATAATTGATGTTAGTGGCAAGCGTTGCTTTATCATGCCCTTGGATCGCAATAATACACTTCCTCCACGTTCGCTCTTTGATTTGGTACAGAAAATGTGGGATGGGTACTACAAGATGGACACACAGGTCATCAGAGAGACATATAGGGTTGAAATCCCTCCTCTAAAGGATGATTCTGAGGTTGGCGCATTCATTGCTGGTGAATGTGAAGGCTTGCCGGTATACAAATTGGAGAAATATGTTTCTGGAGGTATGTCTTGTGCTTTTAATTGCAATACTGAGCTTAATTTGCACTCAAAAGTTTAAGTTTCACTGAAGTTTGTTACATGTTTTAATTAAACACTAACTTTGATTTCAGTTTGGAAACGCTCGGCTGAGTTATCCGACGAAGGAAAGTTTGCTCAATTTGCCGGCAAGAATGTAGTTGAACTTGACATTATGAACTTTCGAGATGTTGAGGAGTACGAAAAGAATCTTTAAATATTTAGCAGCTATGCAGTGTTCAGTGGAACTCTCAGTATTGGCGCGAAACAAATTCAAGTGAATACTTGACTACAGAACTATTTAGTAATTACAAATTATGAGGTAATGGTGCTCGCGCACAGATCGGACACAGTTATCTATATAACTCATAATTAACTAAAATCAAGCTTATCTATTATGTAATCTGTGTTTTTCGATTTTTAACTTACAGAATAATGTGAAGGCGCATGTCTGCAGAATTGTTAGACCAAATTATAGATTTTTGTCGAGTTGGTTGCTTACATTACGATTTATTAGTGTCTCGCAATAAGTTAGTTATAATGGATACTAAGTGGCAGAGAGGGGTAGGAGGGCTGTGTTTGCATCGAGTGAGCAAAATGCAATATTTTTAAATACAATCTTTAACAAATATGACAGCCGCTGAAACTATTGGTTGAGCGTAAACGCCTGCAGATTTAAATCATGTATCTATGCTGAGTAATTTGACCAACACAGGTCCGGTGTTCCGAACAATGTAAAATGAAATTTTAAGCTCGTTCAGCTAACCGGCGTCGTAAATCGCAATTGAAATAATTTCCTACAGTCAACTGACACAAATATTTTGAGGATACGATGTATAGAACATGTTCTACTAGTTATATATAATAGTTGGTTGATGATTTGGTGTAATTGCATTTTAATTTGAATTTGTTTAAATCACTCAAGTTGTGCAATTCAAGTGTAGTAATTGTTTGTTTGGTTAATGTCAATATATTATTCAATAAACTTTAGTAAGCAATTTTAAAACATAATAGTTTATAACATGATTGGGCGGATTATTTTAAAACAGGTAGTGTTATTATGCTGTTATAGGTGATTTCAAGAGATTCTCTGTACTTCTTGGACCATCATTGTAGGCCTGGATGAAATATAAATCATTTAAACATGCTGTACTAAGGGTGGTGTATTGATTTGCATGTTCACATGGAAATGTGACATAGGTAAAGCTGTTACATTCACCATCTTTGAGAACGATTTCCATAACTTCACATTTTATCGATTCCACGTACTTCCGTATATAGTCCTTTTGATATTGGCTCCCACTTTCGGTTTTGATACAGTTGGACTTACTTATTGGAAAATATTTAAATATGTTCTGTCTGTCCTGAAACTAAATTCAGGATGTGAATGGGTGAAATTTAATTTATTTTTATTAACTAACAAATTGCAATTGTTTTCCGAAAAAATGGCAGGCGCAACAACTGTGACTCCTAGCAGCCACATTGCAATTTGCTGCTTAATAACAATTGTACTATTGTGTCAATTATAATTTACATTTGGTGACTTGTTTCAATACACACTAGCAGTGTGCCTCGTAATCTTTCATCGTTAGTCTCACCCATAATCACCCTTGGCGCTCATTAATTACAATACAACATACAATGCACGCTAATCTTGTTCGATAATTTGATAAATATTGATTAATAATGAATTGGCAATAATCGTAATTATCAGAAGTGATAATTACATTTTTCGTGTTATCCGTAAACGGGGAGGAAATGATACAAGTCTTTCTTATATAATACGTATTTGTACAATATAATCTGGTGTTTCTCTTCCTAAAGCTAATTTTATAATATACCATAATATTTCATCATATTCTATTCGAGTTAATTTGTCTTTTTTGGTAAACTAACACGTTATTCATTACAATCACAATTAAATTTCCTTCTAAAATGTTTTTCCAATCATTTACAATTAAATCTTTGATAAACACGACGTCAACAGAAATAATTGGGAAAATTGGCAAAAAAAAAAACTTTAATTAGCCACTATTTAACAAGAAACTACTTATTGATAGTTCAACAAAAGCGTGAATCAACTTAGGAATAAATACACAAGCACTATTGTTACAATAATATAATGCATATCACTTGATATGCTTGGAAGCCTACATTTTAAATATTTGGCAAACAATTTCAAAGTAAAGGAAGCGCATTAATTATTCATTATCTGCATACATTCGTCCGCTTATAACGCAAAACAACTCAAAGCTAATTTATTGACCATGCTCGCATCTGTGTTATGTGTTGCGTTGGTTCATCATCTTACAATTTTGATAAATTTTGAGATCTAATAAGGCACAACCTCAACACGCACACACGCTGTCGGTGAACGTCAATTACAATATTTGTTTGTACAATTAGATTTAGTTCCATATACATTTTCGTTTTTCATCAAATAACTATAATAATAATAACGTGCACTAGGCCACCAGCAATCAACAGAAACCAACTGGGATACATGACTGTAGGAAACAATATCTAATTTGGATATAAATTAAATATTGAGCATATAACATTTGGTAGGGTATTGTCGTAAATAATTAGTACGTGGCCCGCGACGTCTTACATATTATTATGCTATTCAGTATTTATTTACTCTACATTATGCTATCTTCCTTGTTGATTTTTGAATCCTTCAGTTGTTTCTCATTTAAGTTAATTTTAATTGTTCTTGAGTATTTCATAATTTTGTATGTTTACATTTGGTCCCAAAAATTATATACCATCATCTTAATGATGATGATGACGAAAATAACAAATCAAGACTACACAAAGTTAATCATCTAATTGTTTAAAACTTGGTAACTATCTATCCTTGGAGTACTGGTAACGACCGAAATCTGGTGGTTTTTGCAGTCCTTACAGAAGGCACAATTTCAATTTTACGCATTTTTAGTTAAATACAGACTAAACAAAATTAACAAAAGTCAAATTTTTGGTCAAATTTTCAATTTCCACTACTCATTAAAAACAGCAAGTAATAATATTTTGATTTTGCATACTCTATAATCAATTACTTAATAACATTTGGCATATGTTTTATGTAGATTTCTTTCTACGTTCATCTCTACATACAACTGTATATACGAGTATTGTAGATGTAAATAATTAATATTTATCTAACTTCTTACAATGTTTTACGTTTGTAGTATTTTTAGTCAATTTTACTTTTTCTATATTCAAATTGGTAAAATATGTATCTTTGTAAATGTCACTTTACTACATCATATCGGTAACGATCATTATATACTACGAGCTAATCGTTTCTGTTTTGATATAATTTGTTTGATATATATCTTATATAGATTATATACTTTCTTTAATACGTCTTTAACTAAATTAGCTACACACTCGCTGAGGCGCGTGGATTATATATTAAAATCATCAAATTTCAAATCGTTATTTGTGAGGAAGAAATCGAGATAGCCTTGTTTTGGCTGGAATCGCGGCACTGGTGGGCTTTGAAACCGCCCCCGCTCTGTGGAGCCAAATGCCGCGTTGAAATCGGGTAGTGATTTTTGTGGTTTTGTTGTTGGAAGTGGTGGGAATGTTGCATTCTAAAAATATTTATTTATTAACACGCATAGGCATAGAGATTTAAACCAAAATTCTTTAATCTATGAAGATCAAACAAATAACTCACCTTCTTAATTGATACACTCTCATCTTTTTCAAATGGATTCTGAATAATCACTTCCTCTTGGTAAAGCTCCAAATCCTCGTATCCATTATGTTCTTGTCCATGCGTCCTTGTGTTGTTGGTTCTGGTATCCTTGCGCTCTTCAAACGCCTGCTCGGAAACAGGCGACGCGTTTGCGTTCGAGAGGGGTGATTGCGAATGTAGGGAATCATCCGGTAACGAGTAGGTATCTGTCGATGTTTTCATTTTTGCCTGATGGATATTGCCTATTTCTTGAGGCGGCTGATGTTGGTGATGTTGATAGGCGGACAGTTGATTGGAAGGTATCATAAATGGCCCTAAAAATTAACACATTCAATTAAAGCGAATGTGAATAGTATGTCTTTATCGGTGTGATTATTACCTGCTTGTGGCTGTGGTCGAATTTGACTGGAATTTTCATGATAATGCCACATCTCGGTCTGATGCTGCAGCTGGGCCATCGGATTCGTCTAAAAGGCAAACGCGGTAAGATGTAAATCAAGCGTGTATCCGTGTATCCAGGACAAATGTTTATCTAGCTGCGCGCCAGTTGTCGGGAGGATGGTTTGAGGCAATTACCTGGAGATAAGGCTGCTCGTGTGGGGCGAGATGAATGTGCTTATTGTACGAATGCATCGGTCCCATAAATTGTCCGTTGGCCGGGTTCACGCCGCCGATCGGAAATCCATTCCCGCACATCGGTGACGCAACGCCACGCATTCCGTGCGTCTGTAAAACGACAAACGACACTATCAATGAGTATTGTTTCATTCATGGTATTTGCAAAACACAAGCCGGAGGCGGGCATAATTTGATCCATTTCAAGCGTTCTATGTCCAAGGCCTGCACATAGGAATGGGGGCAAACTGACCTTACGCAAAAACAAACTTTTAAGGTTCCAAAGTTTGTTTTGCAAGAATTCCAGAACATTTGATGCCAAACTTTGCTTCAAATTATTATCTTTAGAGATTGTCTATCAAGGAGGAAATGTTGCCTTTGAACTAGTAACGATTGCATAATTAAATAAAAGAGTGTATGATTCTCTAATCATATCTTAATGCATTAGTAATATCATCTTTGTCTTAGATATTTAGATAATGTTGTCAGTTTATTGTTGCTTGAATATTCTAGGTGCTATCGATCATTCGCACACCCCGGATACAGTAAAATTGCATGCACTCTCATTGCCGCAGCGCTGCACGCGCAATGCCGATGGAAGGGGGCGGCGATGGCGGACACATTGGCGGCACCAGACACCAGCGTCCTGAGCGTGCTTGCAGTCGCTATCGACATTAGTATCAGCTCGAGCGCGGAAGGATCAGGGTCCCACCATGCGCTCTAGGACTGGCGGCGGCCGCTATTGACGGCGGAAACTCGGGCGCCAGGACGCCGTTGCCTGGCAACGCGCACGGCAATGTAGACCATCTGCGTTGCTACGAGACGCTGCGCATCACATCATCGGATATCGATGGGGCAACGCGCGCGCGAATTTGCACTCACAGTGGAGCGGCGCGCCGCCACGGCCGGACCACTACCGCGCCGGGGCCGGCGTCCAGATAAGGAAGCCCCTCTGGTGTCGTCGCGAGCCCGATATATTGATTGTAACCCTACAATACGCTGCACGCGCCGCCGCCCCCGCGTGTGCACGGCACGGGTTTATCTACAGCGCTCGGGTCTTTTTTTTTATCTCTACTGCCGCCGCCGGAACCAAACCCTATTGGTATCTGAGCTCGTCTCACTTGGCGCTCCGAATCATTGACATAGTTAATCGAATCGGCTTCGTTTGCGAAAACCGCACAAACTTCCAAACAATAATCAAACAGCCCAATGTTTCAACGTTTGTTCCCATTCAAGGGCCGCAAACTATTCAAACTTTGGCGGCGACGCGACACGTACCGAAGTTGTTATCCGGGCAAATACGCGCGTCTTTTCTCTCCTTCTCGCAGTCTACGACTGCAACTAATCTAGATTTCGCTCCAAAGACTGTAACGTCTGCATCGCAAATCAATCAAATTTTAAACAACTTCGGAAAGAGTCAACTTTCTGACAACTTCAAAACGTGAGAACAATAAACTCTAAATCACTGGAAGCAAACACAACTTCCCAAATTCATTATCAAAGCTACAGATCTCTTACCATCATGAATTGATCATCTTGCTGTTCCGGCAGGAGCCAAGGCTGCGTGCGGCGTGCTGTGGTGGCAGCGCGTGTAGCAGGCGCCACCCCCATGGCGCGCTCCCGATTGGCGTCGCGGATGGCCTTGCGGATCCGTGCTTCCTTCGGATTGTATACGTAGTCTGTAACATGCACAAAGCACAGGCGCCGATTACAACGCGATTACAATCCCTGGTTACACCCACCTTTGGCGATGGGCCGAAATTCGTTCACTATGCTACTTTGTCAACAATACAATTGGTACCATAATATTATTTTGTTTAGTAAACAAAGATGAATGACTCAAATG
>JAODIE010001668.1:115969-128284 GCA_027575565.1 Diploeciton nevermanni
CTATGCTACTTTGTCAACAATACAATTGGTACCATAATATTATTTTGTTTAGTAAACAAAGATGAATGACTCAAATGAAGGACACGCCGTTTGTTTGCGTATCTCTAGTAGTAGAGTTGCAGAGTAATCAATTGAATTTCGAATCGATATTCCTATCGACAAGGTCAGAGGTGTTCGCAATATTGTAGTGCTGCTGGTTTAATTGCAAGAATCAATTACATTAGCACCAGCAATGGTAATAAACGCAGGTGAACACACACGCTACACGGTTATCAACGTGCATCATTCGGCATTAAGCAAGCACAATTTGATATTCAGCAATAATTTCGAAACTTACAAACTTACCTTGAGATTGCTCAGTTACGTTTAAGTAGACTGACAGTCAGTCGGTAATTACTGATGACAAAATATCAAACTGTTGTTTTTTGCATAACTAACATTTAATACAAATTTTGAACAAGAGTAAGTGTATCAACAAGTAATATAGGTAGGCAATAATTGCTCTAACTGGTATCAGCTATCTTTTCTAGGACATACCTGGAAAAGGCGGTGCGCATTGCCAAGGATGCGACGAGTAATAGGAGGTGTTGCCGTAGTACTCGGAAGCAGGATACGGCGTGCCGTAGTACTCGCCGGCGGCGGCATGGTACTGTGGCATCTGCTCGAAATACTGCGGCATGCCGTAGAAATTGTTCTTATACGGCATGTAGTTGCAGCAATCCATTTTTATTTATTGCTCACGACGCGACACCCACAGCACACACGCACGTTTGCAACTTTTTCTGGAGTACAACTTTTCTTACAGTTGCAATGTCGCACTGTGCTGCATAACAACCAATTATAGAAATAGATTTGAAAATAAAGACAAACACTGGTAACTTTGTGGCAAAGATTTTAATCAGTCATTGAATTTTCATTTTTCATTCGGTAATGTTAAAGTAAAAGTAAGCCTGCTATGAAGCTGCGTGATTGTTCTTTGCAATGATCGATTGGCACACAAAGATGATGATGACGGTCAATTTGCGATGCGACGAACGTGTCGTAGTTGCGAGAGCATGGTGTGATCTACGTAACGCACGAAACGAGAATGTGCGAAAGTAGTTTTCGCGCCAAGCACCGCGGCTGGTGTGCGAACGAAGAGTGTATGCGGCGGCGTGCGGCGGCGGTGGCGCGCGGTGTACGAATGTGTGAGGGCGCGCGCGAGCGAGCGCAGCGAGACGCGGATCGCCGCCGCCGCCGACTGAAGCGACGCGACCGTTGATCAATACGTGGAGGCCTCACCTACTCGTCGTCGACGGACGACGACGACGACGACGACGGCAGCGGCGGCAGCGACGGCAGCCGCGAGTCTGCAATGCCCGGACAAGTGGGTCAGAGTACGCCACGCGACCCACGCAAGTGTCAGCTGTTTTTGCCACCTCCGCGCGCGCTGCACGGCCGTCTATACCGCACGCGGAAAAACATCGATACGTGCACAACCCGCCCGCGCGCGCTTGCATGCAGTGCACGCACCCAAACGCCGCCGCCGCCTTCCAGCGCACAAAAATCGTTACGCAACGTGCAACATTCACAATCAGCCCGAAGAAATTCCTCCTGCGGGTGTAGAGCATTTTTGTTTATGCTATTATATCCGGCGCACCAATTAGACGGCCGGTGATCGGTTGTTTATCTAAACAAAGTTCTATCGCGTGCAGTAACAATTGCGAAAAGATAACAAATCACGAGTAACTCAAACTTGGAACGAATTTAACATTCCGAAGCTAGGAGTCAAACACGTTAAGCAAACAATCGATTGAATTGCACGGCATATTCGAATTACTTTACACTTGCATCGGATGACCGAACTCCCATTCGATGCCATCGTCGATAATGGCATACGCGGAGCGGCGTAATGGGCCGCACAATTAACGTTTTGATTAGTCTTCGTGAGAGCAACATGTTGTTGCCGACTGAATTCGGCACCGCGTTGTGCAAACGGGGCTATGAATGAAACATAATAGGAGTGGGGCTGCGGGCAGCAGGAAAACTTATACGTCGCGACGGCGTCAACCTCTCACATGTAAACAAAATCAGAGATATATACAAACAATTTAATGAAATCGAATAATCACCAGTCTAAGTGGCACTAGAAGTAATAAATTTTAAATTAATGATTTCAGAGATTCGGTCAAATTTTTGAAGGATTTTAAAGTATTTATACACAATTAGGCATCGAAGACCATAGTGGAGGAAGACCTAAAATATGTAGGAACAAAAAGAATCAGATTTAGGGTGAATCAAAACTGTGATATACAAGCTACTTAAAATCTCAATCAACCGCAAAATATTCCTGATCTAAAACCCAAAATCAATTTTAATCGGCAGACTTTGCCAAGGGAAGGCAAGTCTTAACGCAACAGGAGTAAAAACGCATACAGAAGTAATAAATTCCTATCGATCAGGTCGTTGCGTTACACTGCAGGCCATCCTGCAATCTGCGATACGCCGTGACACATTTCAGCGCATTTTAGGATGCACTCAATGCACCCGGGCGATTACGGTGCGCACGCGTTGACGTCTTGTTTGGGGCAGCGAAGGATCATCGCCTCGGCTTGCCGAGGGTTTCAATTGATTTGCATCAATCGCCCCCAATGGGTGGTAGCGTTCCGCGTATACGGCGGTGCGCAAAGCCAATTTGCGACAAATTGATTTCCACACTCACCGGGATACTTTTCCTTATGTGCGGCTTCGACCTTCTTCGCCATTTGGAAATAGACAGCCTTCTGTTCTCGGTCTAGCTCTTTCCAGCCCCTGCCAAGCCGCTTGCTGATTTCCTTATTCGAATCGACCGGAAACGCGCGTGCCATCTTTTTCCTATTGGCGTTCGCGTACAGCATGAATGCGTTGGCGGGCCGCGGGATTTTCGCCGGCCGGCAACCGTCATCATCGATCTGAATTTGCCCTGCGGAGAAGAGAACAGAAGCAAAAAAGTAAAATACCTAGCGACCCGTGTGTGCTTTATTGACGCGCGCTGCGAGCACAACAATGCAATCGAGATATTACGCACTGGGTATTATGTCGCACGCGTAATGTTCCATTGTAATTACGCAATTCTTGCCAGATAATTCAATTTTGTTGCACTGTCACTATATATGATATAAATACAACTAACAAGCAACCCTTAATGGTTACCATGAAAACAATATAGGGATTCTTGATATCTAAATTGAATATGTAAATATTTATTTATAACAATCAATATATAACGTATACTAAGAAACTATCAAACCAATGAGGTATCTCCAAACTACCCAAACCAATGACTAGCCATGCAATCAGTAGACCATTCCATCTGGCACACCCAACACCAGTGGAACCCACACCCCGCACGAGTGCAAATCATGTGCATACAACCCCCTGCAACAAGCAGAAACATATTTCGAACAAAATCCTAATAATATATGGTCGTCATTGAAAAATATCAATTATCACTCCAAATCGTAGTTCCGAAAGAAATCCTAGTTTGCTTCCAAGATCATTAGAGAAGCAATTGGATTTCGCGTAATACGAACCGTCGCGCTCAGTTGGCGTCCTACATTTGGGGCACGGTTTCGTCAGCACCTTGATGGCAACTTTGGACGCTTCATCCCATCTGGCGTCAGCGACGCGCGCCGGATCAACGCTGTACGAGCAATCGCCAGTTGTATTGGTAGCATCCGCCGGCCGGCATTCCCCGATGTGGTAGCCCTGCAAGCACATGCGACAGAAGACGTACTGTAACACGAAGAGCGCACATTAAATTTAACCACTGCTCTAGGGCGCAATTCAAATTTTGATAATTACTCCACAGCCGTTGATGCAAGTGATTTTGGTGCAATCGGGATCTGCGAGGATGCCCATTCCGCAGCCGGGTTGAGGACACAGCAAACCGCCTACTCGTAGCACGTATTCTTCAGTCGCAAATCGGTGATACTGGTCATACTTCATAAACAACAAGAAAATAATAATATATAAATAATCGTCCAGTAGTACACGATATACCTGTTGATCGGTTAACAACCTAAAATGGTGTATTTCAGTAATAAAAGAATCGGAACATCCTGCTGGACACCCTAAGGTGTATCCATATTCAGGGTGTTGCCAAAACTGACGGTCCATGAGCCGTGTACGACAATACTGGCGAAAACAGTCCAAACAGGTTACATGTCTTTCCGCACATTGGAAGACAAACACAGGATCACTAAAATGCATAGAGAAATATATCCAGAGATCACCATGGTGATGGTGTTAAATTACCAAACATCAGCACATGCTAAACAAGGTATTTCCCTAATATTTGGTCTAATGTGGTACAATGGAACAGATTGATCCTTTTCCCCAAGAGACATATGTTCAGAACATTTAAAATAAAACTCTGCAAATGTTGGTTCAACATTTTGTAAAATCTACAAAAATTAAAATTAGTTTCCATATATAAAACAAAGAAATATTCTACATTTGCACAATTCTCTTCTGCATTCTCACACAATCCAGTTATCCTCTTGGGTTCCAAAACATCTTCCCATCCTTGCGGATCTGAATGGACAGTAAAAGCACCACTCTTACAAAAGTGACATCTCACTCGCAACTTTCCAGACTTCAGACCTTTGCATGTGGGACAAAATACAAAAAAGTGTACTCTACTTCTTGTTACTTCTGAATTAATAGATGCTACTGTTACATCATCATCTGATGTAGAAAATGCCAAATCTGATAATGTTTTGCACAGTGGTTTGGACCCTGATTCTTCCTCAGGTTCTTCCTGCAAACTTGTAGGCTGGCTAGGAAGTTTAAGCGTTTTGTTTACTTTTACAGCATGTAGTATGCTTTGCTGACCTAGATCACATTCCTAGAATGAAATAGAATGTAACAATTGAACTGAGGTGATAATAATTTATAAGAGTGCATACAGCCAAAGTAATTGTATCACTGAGTTCTTTTCCAGCAAATATAATTTTCACCTCTTCTGGTTCTAAACCTAGTTGTGGTGCAACCAAGTGTTTCACATTTTTTATATCCCATTCTGGATCCAAGTCAACTGATAAAGTGCTGCCAGTATTTGTTTTAATAAAGATCTTCAGAGTGTTGGTCAGTTTGTTCTTTCCAAATGAGAAAAACTGCAGCATGCTATGCAAAATATTACTTATGAAGTTAAGGAAGAAGCTCATGACAACTGGATCAATGAGAAAATTTTACATACACTTGATTAATAGTTGATTAATCTATTCTTATCAATTCGAAGAAACAATTAGTTTTTCTAGGTGCTTTAGAGAATCATTTGCATTATCTGGATCGGCTGTTAGGTTATCCTGTCTAATGTTATCTCCGATGTCTCACATATCCTCCATCCACGGATGAACATCTCATGCTTATAATGTAATAGATAAGACATATCCGACTTATGCATGTAAATAAATATAGTAAACAATTTAGTTTATTTCGCAATATTGCAATTTATATATCTGCTGAATCAAGAGACAGCAATTGTTTCAAAATATGAACTAATTTCAGATCAAAAATCAGTTTTTACAGATTGCTTCTACCTGCCTTTGCCATCCACCACCAGGGAACATATTCTTATTTGACCTGTTGCACGTCTATTTTAAACATTATCAATATATCGTAATATCAAAATATGCCATGCATATATCATCAAAATGCCAAGAATGCCGAAAGTCATGCCGAGGATACTGAGTGTTGTTCTCTAGTGAGTGATATTATACTAAGCAACGTGAGAAACCAAACAAAGTTATTTGGAAATAACCTAAAAAATATCACTTGATTTCCGTTGATTTGCATTGTTTGGTGTTGTGAACGTTCATATTATTGTTGAATCATATCGAAATGTCCGATTCGGATTCCGATGATTTTGCTAGCTTGATAACAAATGGAGAAGAGAATTTCTGGAAAACATATACTACCTCTGCAGCAAATCCAGAAGATATAACTGAAGATTTTACTGAAGCACCAAATTCTTCCAGATCATCAGGAAATTCAAATACAATTACGTCTAAACGACTAAGGATTTCTTCTAACTCTTCAGATGAAACAAAAACTACTCTCAAGAGAAAACCATCAGTTGAAATGTTCTCCAGCTATTCTAAAATTAGTGATTCTTCCATGTCATCAGAATGGTTCAGGAGTTCAAACACAAACAGGTCTAAACAACAATACAATTCCTCCTGCTCTTTGGATGAACCAAAAGCTACTACCAAGAGGAAATCATCAATTAACTTGAATTCTAGTATTTCTGAAAGTGAGCAAGCTGAAGAAAGAAGACCTGCTAAAAACACAAAGTCTATATTTCAAAATATAATGCAAACATTAACTACACCCACTCCTTCAAATATTTCTATAATAAATGAAGCAATACGAAATCCTGTAGAATCACTACCAGCCACTTCTGGTACATCATCAAAGGGTCAAGGTAGAAAAAGAATAACAGCACCCTCAAAAAAGCCTACAAGAGGAAGTAGAATGAATCTAAGAAGTTCATCTACAATCAATATCCCTAATCCATATTGGGGAATTCCATTTGGAGGTGATGAGTCCATGACTTCCACCCCATCCACATCAACAGGAAGTGTTGCTGCTTTAAATGATGTATCTAAAACCCCGCCATATAAGTACGAAAATATTGATCAATTAAATAATGTAGTTGATGTGAAGATCCTATGGAAATCAATATATTTGAAAATATTTAAAGTAAGAAGGTTTGCTCCCTTAAAACATATTGTTGACTATTTTGCCAAAAAGGAACAAATTGACACTAAGAAAATCTGCTTTAGTGTTAACGACAAGATTGTCAATTTAAACATGCATTCATGTGTTACATTAAACTATAAACCACATGAGGAGATAGAGGGAGCAATAGTTAACCGTGATATAGAACCAGAAATGTTTAACAAGGAGAAGGGTGTGAAATTAAAACTACGACTAGAAAGGAAGACAGAAACTGTTTTCTTAGAGGATGATATTATGTTAAAGCATTTATATGCTTATGCTGCTTTAAAGTTCTGCCTCATAGCTGGTAAGTTCAAGTTGGATTTTGATGGAAAAATTCTTAACTGGTATGAGACTATTAAAGATGTTGGACTTAAGGAGGAAGATTGCATTGATATATTTCTATGGAATTAAATTTGATAATGTAATTGAGACAGAATTAAAACTACTTCCTTTACACATTTACAGGAATTTCTCAAAACATTAATAAAACTTCATAGAACGTCGATGTCTTGTTAAAGCAATTCTGTTGTGAAAAAGTTAATTATCCTGGAATTTTCATGCTACTTAACCGTAAAATAAAATCTAATAGATGCATTTGCACTTTGATATCAAGAGCATTTTTTGTTGCAAAGAAACCAGGTACTCCAGCTTTTGCTAGTATATTTTGCTGATCATGCACCTGTAAAAATAAATAATTAATATGCCGAGAATTTCTAGAATTACAAGCATTTCAAGCGCTTGGTTTATTTTGAATTTGTGTTTCCATTGCATCGTTTTATTTCGCATCACATCGTGTGCTATCGTTAAGATTTATTGACTTGAAAATTTCAAATGGCTGTAATTTTATTGATTTTCTCTAAAGTGGTAACTGCAGTCACCCCTAAATAGCCCCAGATCCACCACTTTCATGCAGCATGCTTATGTAACACTAGCTTACAGGGGTGACGGCGGTGTAACCTCAAAGCTCTTAGCCACTGCTGTTTAATACTGACCCAGTCTCTCACCTTTTCATCCAATTCAATCACCAAAGACATGTCAAATTGTTTCAAATCAATTCTCTGTGTTTCCATTAATTCCCGAAGTAGCTGCATCTTCTCCTCGGCGCCGATATCCGCACGACCGGCAAGCGTTGCCTCATCAACTAGTAATTAAAGTATTGGAATCATAGAAAGCTTCTTATATTGTGATAATGTGCAAGTGTTTTGAACACTAAATACTCTGGACTAATTTAAGTAACCATGATCACTTAATAACATAATCAAATTATTAATACAAGGAAATAATAAAAGACAGTTTGAAAAATGGATACTGATATTAAAGTAAGTTAATGTTTCATTTAAATACTTACTGGTAGATTTCAACTTACTTTTTTGTGTGTTTAGTAACTGCTCTCTTTTCTGGAACATGTGCTGTTCTGTTACATTCTGAATATCCATTAGTCCTTTGACTATTTCAAATACTGTCTCATTTAGTAAACTATTTGCTAAACTGGAGAGTAATTCATATGGTAAACGCATTTGATACTTCCTAAGAATATAAAAATCAATTCACATTGGACAGAACTTACGCGCAGTGAACTTACGCTGGTAAATCTCGTGCCATTTCTTGCAACTGTTCCAGTAAGAAATAGAGTTTCTTTTGAAGTACTTCGGGACTTTCACTTGCTTCCATTGTATTATTTGATTTGTTTAAATATGTGACAAAAATGCTTCTGCGTATTTCTCCCTTATTTCTTGTGCTTAGGTTATAAGCGTATACAAAAATTGATGCAATACTGGAGTTGCTTAAAAGTTGCCTAACTGGGAAAAATTGAAATGAATCATTTTTAAAACTAAAACATTATTACTAATTAGTTTTGCTAATAGCATGCATAACAATATTTTGGCATTGCAATGTATGTGGTTGATTTCATTTTTCTACTTAATTATTTTACAATTCTTGACTTGACATAGTGAAGAATTAATAAAACTAAGATTATAACGACTTCTATGCGTTTGAATACTTGAAAAAGTTGTAATTTCTTGGGTATATGTGATTGACCCAGTTTATATTAACCGGCCCAATAGATAATCAGAGAAATCAATTTATTTAGTAGTTAGTCGATTGCGCACATTACGCTGCAAATCAATAATACATATGTTGGGATTATGATAATAAACTAACATTTTTAATAATTATTGTATATTATTTTTTCTATAGAATTTTGATCTTTTTTGTACTATTGAACGTTTTCGACCAACAGACAACATCCTTCTTCAGAATAAGATATTAAAAATGAATATAACACATTTTGTTGCCAAACTCAACGACTAACTATTTTTTATTACGATTGAATTATATCCAACTATTAATTGCAATAGTAGATACTAGTGCAGTATAAGAAAGGTCAAGTGTTTCTGCATTTACAACTGACATCGTAAACTTTTGTAAATATATTATGCACTTGTGAAAGCACTATGCTAGTTTTTAGAATTTAGAACACATTTAATGATGTTAATGATGTTTAATGATGTATATAATTATAAATTATAATTGTTTATGTGAACAATGCAGTATTAGACGCATCGAGTAGAAATTGAAGCCGGGGAACACGTAGTATAAATTTTGTTACTTCCTGCTTTTTCTGCAGTCATGAGTTGCTCAACTGGCTGATCATTATGTAAATTCAATTGTTACTGCGCAAAATACATTGTTTGATATTGAAATAACTCTTACATAGTTTTAGTATTAAAGTACATCGGATTATATCAGATTAAATTTATTCAAAAGTGAGTTTGTGTGTTTAAGCATTGACATTGACATTAAAATACTACAATATAATCGGCTTATGCAGTCGGAATATCTTCCGACACACGATTATTATCACTACTCAAGCATTATTAATACTCTGTTCGAATAAATTATTGACTTAGTTGGTAGAGTTGTGACGTCGGTTTCGACATTGGGTGGAGGGAACACCGAGCTTAATTATACCGCAAGAAACACAACAGCATGTTTGGCTTGTTTACTTTAAAAGTTTAAATGAAATACGTGGATCACCGAGAGCGGTGTTCAGTGCGATCAGTGCAAAAGCAACGCATAGCGCAAATTCGGTGGCAATATTGGATAGATCTAGAAATAATCGTAAGTTGCATAAATAGACAACTGTGGCTGGAGGACCGTTAGTTGATGATCTTGTACATGTACGATTGCATGTGTAGGAAAGAGTATTTATTTGGATTGAGAGAAATCTAAAAGTTATGATTGTATAACATAATTTGGAATTAACTTTAAAAATAGAATATGTTAAATGGACATCTTTATGCAATGATATTGTTAACTAGTAACGACGTAGAAGAAACCGAATTTATTTACACATTTAGTGTTTTCAGTTTAATCTTACTTGAATTGTGGAGAGCATAATAAAATTTTTCAATTACAGTTCTACACGTTTCAAGTATAATATAACAATATTTATCCATAATTGTACATTTTTACAAAAATTATGCATTATTGTTTACTATGGCAGGATACCATTACTATACATTATAATACTATATATTCAAAGGGCGAAATTGATTAATTGCGATCAACGGAACGCAATAAATAGTTAAAATTGCAGTATTTCTGCTTTATAAATTGATTCAAGGTTGGTAAATAAATTTGTTGAATCGTTAAGTGTGGTGACGAGGTCTTTAACATATATTTTACTTTTACACTTATAACTTCAACACTTGCTGTTTTGATTGATCTCCTCAACAAACTCAATTGTTGATTGCTTCACAGAAAATTCAAGCACGTTAATTTATTGCACATTTAAGCAATTACAATTGAACTGAATTGCTCTTAATTTTTCAGTCGACTTCAAATGAAACATTGTTTAGTAAATTAATACTTTTTGTGTTTGTTGTTATTTTAGGAAGAGGAGAAAGCTTCCAACATGGATTTGAAGCTACGCCTTGCCAAGATAATGTACTTCTTCTTCGCGATATCATTCTTTATTAGTGCGATGGTAACATGCGGAGGTGCAATGACAATTCTGTTGATCCTTTGGCCCATCAATAAATCACTGTATAGGAAAAATGTTTCTTATTTAGGATACACCATGTTCGCACGTAACTACATTAAATTAACTTGTTTATGATGGTAGAGATAATTCATTTGTTTGTGTTATTCCAATAGAAGCAGTATTCATGCTCCGCTATTGGTCAACTACCGATGTGAAATTGTACATCGACAAAGATGTCTACGAGAATTATTTAGGCAAGGAGCACTCGCTTTGTATTTTAAATCATAGCGGTGAATTGGATTGGATTGTTTTGACTGCGTTGTTGGACAAACTTAATATTCTCGGGGTAAATAAAAATGCTGAATAAAGCATAAGTATAATGTAGTTGAGTGTAATATTTTGCGATTTTTATAGAATGTTAAAGCTTATATGAAAAATGCAGTTAAATTTATTCCATTTGTGGGTTGGGGATTCTACTGCTGTGAGTTTATCTACCTGTCGCGATCCTACGAAAAGGACAAGAATATCCTCAAGAAAAGTGCTCAAGATTTATCCGAATATGAAGATCCCGTTACTGTAAGTTGAAAATAGATATTCAAAACAAACGAATATGAATTACTAATTAATATTTTGCCCAGATTATGCTATTTCCTGAAGGGACTCGTTTTTCCCCTGAAAAGCATGAGGAGGCACTTAAATTTTCTCGTGAGCGTGGTCTGAAGGAAATGCAACATCACCTAGTGCCAAGAACAAAAGGCTTCACTACAAGCGTGCCATACATGAAGGGAAAAATACCTGCTGTTTATGATATTGAGATGGCATTCGATGGCGTCAAACCAACAATCGCAAATATGATTAAAGCTCGACGTTTTAATGTACACATGTATCTACGACGAATTCCAATGGAAGAAGTACCAGAAACTAAAAAGGAACAGGACCTGTATTTACGAGAAATGTTTTACCGAAAAGTAAGGCAATAATTTCAGAAACTGAGGGTAGCGTGGGAATATTTATTCTCTTGTTTTCTAGGACGAATGTATGGACAGTTTTCGTAAAACTGGTGACTTTTTCAAACTTACTAATCAGGAACCATTAGAACCCGTAACAATAGAGCCCAATTTGAATTGCCTGTACAATGTGATGTTCTGGTTCATTGTGTCATTGTCGCCAATAATTTATTTTCTATTTAAAATGTTGTTGACTCAGCAATATCTATACTTTGTTATTTTTACCACATGTATTGGATTAGGTAAACTTACACCAATAGTATTCCTACACCATTGCAATAGTAATTGCTTTCTTTTTTTGTTTAGGGTTCAGGGTATTAGCAAAGTCAATAGACAACATGCAAGTGAAAGACACCAAGCTGAAGAAAAACAATAATCATGAAAACGGCGACAAGATCAAGGTGTCTTGAATCTACTCGCCAGAAACTAATCTGTTCAAAGCACTTAATAACAACAATCGTGACGCATTTTTATATATTCAAAACTAACGTTTAAGCCAGGTGGGGTCGACTGGTGTCGGTAAAACCAAATTATTGTAATTGCCCAAAAACGCGCATTCATTCCGCGATTTTGACC
>JAODIE010001668.1:128384-159193 GCA_027575565.1 Diploeciton nevermanni
GGTGGGGTCGACTGGTGTCGGTAAAACCAAATTATTGTAATTGCCCAAAAACGCGCATTCATTCCGCGATTTTGACCGCGATTAATCTCTTATAGTTAATTATAATTAGGTAGGTACGTTTTAAAACTTGATCAAATTCGTTACAATGGCATTGCACACTAGTCAACAATATAGTTCGTAGAGCAGCTGGTTAAACTTTTCTAACTTTAAATCGAACACTGTTTGGATGTTCGGATACTACTGTGTTAATGCTACGAGCATTAAATAATCAATAATGATTACGTACTATTATGTATTATGACACTTGAAGAATAAAAGTAATTTATTTTTATTTTCTAAGTGAATTACATTATATATTTTCTAATATTTTCAGGAAGAGATAGGGAAGTATAGATATCAAGAAAAAATTAATATGTTGCAATTAATAGTTTTCCGGGTAAAGCTTTTTTTTTTCAACATATTTCCATGTGACCAGCCCAGAATCATTATTTAACCTCAAAATGAAAGTTATTCAACTTCTTAACAAATTTTATCAGCACGGAAAATTTTTGTTTTCACCTCTCAACAGTTTAACAAACACATCTATACGATGTTTTCATACCGAAGAGTTACAAATACAAGGAATACCATTAACATTGTATGTGCAAAAACTCCAATCTGAATATGAACAACTATCATCAGCCAGTGCAAGTGCAAGTACAACTCGAATAAGACAACTTCAGCCAATAGTCACATTGATTAATGAACGGAATGCATTAATTAAGAACGTTAATAATTTAAGGGAGCTTTTAAATGATACAGATAATGAAATTCGTAAACTTGCTGAGGAAGAAAAGGAACATTACAAAATCCAATTCAACAATTTAAATACTCACCTGAAAGAAGTACTTTTACCAATGGATGAAGAAGATAATTTTAACAATATTACATTGGAAGTAAATGCTGGTGTAGGTGGTCAAGAAGCAATGCTTTTTGCTAATGAAATATTTAATATGTACATCAACTTTGTTGTTTTCAAAGGCTGGGTGTATGAAATTGCTGAATATCTTGAGACAGACACTGGTGGAATTAGGCATGGTGCATTGCTAATAGATGGTAATGGAGCTTATAAATACTTTAGACATGAGGCTGGAGTGCATAGAGTTCAAAGAATACCAGCAACTGAGAAATCCGGCCGCATTCATACAAGTACAGTGTCTATATTGGCATTACCACAGCCTGATGAAATTCAGATTAATATTGAGGCAACAGACTTAAAGATTGAGACCAAAAGAGCACAAGGTGCTGGGGGGCAGCATGTTAATACTACTGATTCAGCTGTTAGAGTTGTTCATTTACCTACTGGAGTTGCAGTAGAGTGTCAAACAGATAGATCACAGTTGAAGAATAGGGAAATTGCATTGCAAAGATTGAGGGCTAAGTTGTATCAGCTGCAAATGGATGAACAAATGCAGAGGGTTCAAGCGACGAAGCGTAGTCAAGTAAAGAGTAATTTTCGCAATGAGAAAATTCGCACATACAATTTCAATCAAGACAGGATAACTGATCATAGACTGGGGAGTTATAATGTTCATAATTTGAAGGGATTTATGACTGGAGGTGAACAATTGGAAGGGTTGATCATGAAAATAGATAATAAGAGAAGAATAGCGCTATTGAAGGAAATAATTGAGAATTTAAGCTGAGAAAACTTAATTGTAGACGATAATTTAAATGCATTGTAAATATAGTTGATTTCAAGTTTATATACTTGTATGTGCTATATATACAAGTATGCATACTTATTTAATACACATCAGTTTCTTTAATTATTTGATGCAAGTTTTCATTTGTTTTATACATTTCTTTAGATGCTTTCTTGAATTGTATAACTTGCGCCCTCTACCTGCTTGTTATGTTACCACGGCAACAAAGAATTTCCGTCATAACAAGTAACGTGACGTCCAGTAACGTTCAACAAGTTTCAAACGTCAAATCCAACGGTTTTTGTACTTTATCGGTCGGTTATAAGTGTACGGGATTTTAATTAACTTGTATTGTTAGTAACAATTGTATGTGATTGGTGTTATAAAGATGGCCAGTGTCACGGAGGCAGCAGAAAATCTTAGTTTTGGCATGGACGAGATCGAAGCGTAAGTAAATTGCTCGGTCATATTTTGAATACAAACATAACCTACTTATCTAAAATCGATTTGAAAAGATTTTAATAATTAAGAGATAATGGTTACATGCCAAAGCGTAGCGGCTTTGCAGTTCCTTAATTAACAATATAATTCAGTGAATATCAGACACTGAGTGATCAATATCAACGAATTGCTTCGTTCAAATTATGATTATTGTAAACACCTGTTTTCCAGGTACTGCTTGTAATGAACAAATCAGAACCTACTTGAAACTTTCTATGTTCTTACACTTGATTAATTGAAATGCAGATTATATTTGTTAATGACCCTCATCATATTTTCCTATGTTCGGAAGCTCTAGAAATAATATTGACTGTTATGCCATGGACACTTGTAAGTCGTAAAGCATGCAATGCGCAGTCTCGATGAAAGCTGTACATCTCTGCACGAGAAGGAAAGCTGATGAAAGCGCACGCATACATTGGTGGCTGAATCGGGATGTGACGGGAATAGGGTCGGAGTAGACGGAGGAAGCTTCAGTAAATTCGTGGAGGCACTAGCGTCGTCGATTTACATTTAGTTCACTCACTCACGCTGCGTTTGTGTTACGTTCCTCAGTTTCTCAGTGACAAATCGTGCGCGTGATAGTCACGAAGGCTAATTCTTTGCAATCGTAATCGGTGCTTTATGGTTTAGTGTTTGTTTTACTGATCATATCAACAATAATCGTCGCAGTGTACAACATTTCATCGAACGCTACATCGCATCCAGAAAATACTTGAATATCGTCGTTATTTTTGCTTTCTGAATTAGAATCAAAAACGGAGCAACAATACAAGTAGTGTGCGTGGGGCGGGCTACAATTATTTAAACATTGACTTAATTGTTTAATAAACATCGAGAATGGTCTTCGTTATTTATAATTGAAAGTGGTTGGGATTTGAGATGTGTCGGAGTTGGTTCGTCGCGCGGGGATTGGCAACAAAAAGGACACATAGTCATAGCTAGTAGATTGACAATATCAGTAATGTGATTGTAGATTAGTGTGTCTTTTCATGGTCCTTTCGGATAACTGAGAATTAATTTTGGTGGCTGTGTAAACAACATGTCGGTTTTCAATTACTCGGGGATGCGCAGTCCTCCGAGACGACCTATCATCTTTCCATCTCCCACCAGTCCGTTTTGGTAAGCATCGCAATATCTCTAACAGGAAGCATTTTTCTCTGAAACACGTGTCAGTACCATATATATGGATACATGTCGATCAGGAAAGCTGTTCCGTTTTAATAGATCAAATAAGAACATCCGTTTGGAGCATTGTAGTGTCATATGAATGATGATGGGCGATTGTGGGATTTTTCAATTTAGTGTCTGATTCGAAGAATCCAATGATACAAGCATACATTGTTATCGTTTATTTAAATAGCTATAAAGTGATAATGTTGACTGTCTGATTTTGAGGCATTGTTTCACAACCGAATTTAGGTTTATTTCAGTGACCTTTCATCTTGTTCGTTCGTTATTTCAAGGGATGTTAAGAGGTTCATTTGGTGTTTTGCTTTCTGGCTACTGACGCATTCACTTTGTATAAACTACATGAATAAAGTGTAAACATTGATCTTAAGCGTTCCAAACATCGGCGTAAGTCATGTTAAGTACAAAATAGAAGTTTGTCTACTGACGTAAATTACATGTAACAATGGCTAGAATTTATTGGCTCAATTGTATAGATACTTTGTCAAACATTGACACTTGATCGAAATAGAGGTAATGGCCAGTCAATGGGAATTTGCTGAATGCGTTAGTTGCGCTGGTCATATACAATTACATTTGTAATCGTGTGCGTTTGGCGGGCTGGGTGATGGCCCTGCGTACAATGCGCCATTGTGGATGGCACAAGTGGTGAAGTGACTAAGCGAGGTCAATTTAATCAAAATTAGAGCTCGGCGAAGTGTTCATTGCCTTGTTTGCATTGTTCATTCATTTAGCTACTTGCCACAGTAAGTTATTTGTTATAGCAAATTTGATGACACTAGCAAATTTTTCTACGATATGCGATTCTAGAATCTACCCACATATGCCTCACATATTCCTTATGAATTGCCTACGCAAAAGGAGATTTTTCAATATTTATTTAACCGGACCGAATTGATTTTTATTTTGCCCGTAGTTCTTTATAACAATGTTCAAATAACAAAAGAATTCGGTAGCGTTTAAAAACATTTATTGCAACTTATGAAATATCTGACTAATGGTTTATTCCAGCTATTATCAATTTGTAATGTGCCTCTTGAAAACAAAACGTTTGTAATACGATAGCAGGCTCTCAGCCGTAAGCTTGGCAGCAAGTTTCCGTTTTAAAGTAGCAGAGAAATTGTCTGCATATGTGCAATACGGGTCCTTTCTTCTTCAGCTTGAGTACCTACCATACGACTCCAACACTCTTCTACAGCTTATGTTGTAATGCCGGTAATATTATGCTTCACGCCGTGACAAGCTGCGAGCAATAGCGGATTCTAAATATAAACATAGAAGAACGTTTCCTGTTTTCATATTTGTATAACAAATCGTGGATTCAAGTGTCGACTATCTTCAAAATTTGTTGAAAGATTTATGTCTTCAATGTGGACTAATTGGAACTAAAAGAGTTTTATGGCAACAAAATGAAGAAACTCTTACACAAAAGAAAATTTTTAAAGGATTATAATTTTATAATCATCTAATTTTGATTATGATTATATAGAATATTGAGTAAAATTTATTAATTGTTTTGCAAGATTTACAGTACTTAGTTTTGACTACGTTTAGACCAGACATACGCGATTAACACGACAGAAACATATCTCTCTGTTTTTAAAGGGTCTTTCGGTGCTCATGAAGGATACATCTAAATTTAAGTAAACATCGTGTATGTTATATATATATTGCGTACAGCCAGCCTAGACTATGTTTAGGCACGCAGCGTTATAAAATTATAGATTAGAACCGTTTTAGTGGGTGATTTAAACGCCATTGGTTTGGTCTTTTTAGATCTATTAATGATAATAATGAATATTACTTTATTGTCTAAATATAGAAAGATGTTTAAAAGGGCAATTATGGTAATATTAAATGCATAGAGCAAAGATCAACTAAATTAAGTCGTTAGATATTTTAATCAATATATTTACCGCTATAATGATTGTATTATTGTTAGCACTCTTGCCAATTGTTTGTTACAAGTACCCAATTAGTTCTTGCTATATGTACCAATAATATTATCATTAGTTAACGCCCGGAGTCATTAAAAAATGAAGTACACTATTGTTCAAAACCAATGAGTAATTTTAATTTTAAAATACTATAGATCCGTCCGTCTTGTTTGTTGCGTGTCCCGTTGAGAGCTTAATTTTCTCTAACAATGTATCAGTTCTAAAGACCGCTTTAATTAAAAGTAATTGAGGCATACTATACATAAATTGCATCTCTTGCTTCCAATCTCATCCTATAAGTTTTTTTTTTTTTTTAATTGTATTTGCTTTTGATGTTTTCTATAGAATGTTTTTCCTTTTCAATATTCCGTTTATTTTTATTCGAGTCCCATTTTTACTTCCTTGTGGTGTTGGCATTTACGTGCTCCTACAAGTCTGCGGCGGAGAATTTATCTTCAAGCTTCCAGTACAGGATTTATTCCTTGCAGATGGTGAAAAGTGAAAAGATGAAATGTGTCAGGACTTGAAGCATTTTCGAGTTGGAGTAGACTTTGTTTTTATATCGGTTTTCTCTGGGCATTATAAAGTTGAAAGAATGATGTGAGGGTAGATATTTTCTAATATTTTTTATAGAAACGCCGAATTTTGATGGTTTATTTATATACGTGTTTGTTCGCTTAAAATATGAAATCAAAAGCTTCGTTAAATTTGAAACATTTGCACTTTCGAATGCCTTTCTTTACCTATATAGAATGCCTAAGTATCGTAAATAATAACACGGAAGTGATGCTAAAATCGTCTTAATTGCCGAAAAACCATTAGTTCAGAGCGTGGCACGCGACAATTTTGAAGCGTTCCTGATGCGCGGCCGGTGCGTGCCACGGTACATACGTGGCCGCCCGCTTCGTAACTGTTTTTTGTTTGATCCTCTTCACCGCGTCTGGATGAACCGGCTGGAAGAGAAAACCTGGGCGCAATGCTTCGCACGCTGCGTGCAAGCCACAGGAAAGGTGGTGCACTGATGCGTTTCGATTGCCTCAACTAAAATAACTTGGCATTTACCATTCCTGCCGTGCGTCTATGTAGTCTATGCCACTATGAGCCATAAACTGCACAGGTACATGCTCTGTTAGAAATTACTATTTTTCTCTCAATTCCTGTGGAATTTCTTGGGCATATTTGTAAACTTGCTGAATCATTAGGATATTCCAAATTGAGGGAACTATTGACAAATGGTTTATATGATAAATCATAAGATTTCAAAGATGTTTAGTTTCTATTAAAAGCTGTAGATGTCAACTACCTTGTAATCATTTTTGTTTTACGTCTCTACCGGTTATAGATTCTTTCCAGATGTTGTTTTTTTTTTTTTACTTTAATAAATAGACATTCGCAGGATTGCAAATGCACTTTTTCTTTAATATGGCGGTTTAATGTATATTAAAATGTTTGTAAATATTTTTAGGTATTTATTAAATTTACTAATTTGCTGTTTTTCTTTTCTAGCACGAGTCCAAGTCAATTAGAAGAAGTTACGTTGGATGCAGACACATCGCTATGTATGTATTATGATTCGAGTTACCTTAATGCACAATTTTTACGGTTGCGAGCTTTGTTAAAATTAATTCAAAAATTGATATTACTGCGGTGGGGCAATTAAAAATTATGTTTTTGGCAAAGGTAACTTCAAGTGTTGCTACAAATTGCCAATTTTGGCCCAGTTCCAACATTAATTTGCGACTTTGGCTTTGCGCTTCAGTAAAATAAGATTTTTGCGGTATATTTTGCGGTTGTTTGTTTCGCGGCTCGTGTATTCTATAAATACAATTTATTTATATTTATCCTTCTCGGCGCTTCTTCTTATTTAACAAAAAATGAAAAGCCTCTTTTATTTGATTTCTATTTTTTAAAGATGTATACACTATTGTTAGCTCCATGCTCGATCTTGCTTTCGGATATAGGCCAAGGTTTTTCAATTGCTCAACGAAAGATTTATTTCTGGTTCATTCATTAACATTTAGAGGCGTACTTCAGATTTACATCAGTGCAGATCCTAATATGCAATGATCATGCTTGTCTCTTAATCACGTTAATGTTTATAGAATAATTTCTTCAATCACTTATGACCTCAGAATAATGCGCCCAGTATGGTTTCTAATCGAATAAACACGAACAAAAAAATTGTGCTACATCAGTCAATTAAACAATAAACATAATTTCCGGTCATATTTTCAAAGGGGTCACACCTTCAAAGTTAATTTAAAAGGCTTCTCCTTTGAACTATCATGAGCATTCAAATCAATTTGTTGTATCGAACTCTATAACGGTTTGAAATGTGAACTATTTCCGCCGTTTTCCATAGTGGTACCAGCTGAAATCATTGGTAAACAAAGTGTACCATTTTTTTTTCAATACAACATCCAAACACCATTGATAATATTTTGAGTAGTGTTGTTATTAAAGTGTGTCATAATGCGATTTTGTTTATTTTGTTTTTGCTAGAAATGACAATTATTAAATAGTGCATCGAAGTGTCTTGAAATATTGTGTACATTAGCGCAGAGTGAATACGTTTCTAATATAAAATTATGTGTCCTGATGGTTTGAAATATCTTTATATCATTTTCCGAAACATCTTTTCGGTACAAGAAAATTAAACATCTTTCTTTTTCACTGACAGTTTAAAAAACGTATCTGTGCTGGGGTGTTTTTTTATTGAAATTTATATTTATTTATTTTATTTTTTGGCATTCTTTCGACATATTTGAAGTAGTCAGGCAGGACAATTAGTTTTCAAATATACACATTTTAAATTTTTGTTATGCTATGCCAATGGCACAATACTATATAAAAGACGTAATCAAATCAATGCTAAACATGAATGAAGATTTGGATGAAAATCGTGCAAGTGTTAGCTCAAATTTGCATTCGTCCGAAGATGATGTCGATGTTTTAGGTTCAAGATAGTATTGAAATCAACTATGATTGAGCTATTTTAATGTGATTTTCATTTCAGATTCAGCTGGGTTGCGATCACCCCTTTTAGGATCGCGGGGTCGTTCAATCAAGGAGTTCGAGGATCAGTTGAGCGGCCTACGAAAAGAAAATTTTAATTTAAAACTACGAATATACTTTTTGGAGGAACGGATGGGAAGTAACTGCAATTTGGACCAAGAGGATGCAGTTAAGAAGAATATTGAGCTTATGGTACGAGCTTTATTGATTTCTTTGGGACGCTTGTCAAACATATTTTCATTTATATTGAACAGGTGGAACTCGAAAGCCTAAAAAAAGAAGTTCAAGAGAAGCAAGATTTACTTTGCCAAGCAGTGAAAGCAATGGAACTCGAAGAGGATGAACATCGAAAGGAAAGCGAGAAGAAGGAGCATGAAATTAAAGGACTTCGAGGTCAATTAGGTGATGTTCAACAGCAGTACGAGGGTCTCCAGGAAGAAATGCAGTCGCAGGTTGATTTACATGATCGGAATTATTATGCCAATGGAATGAATATGCAGGAAGATTCGCAAGAAATCATCTCGCATTTGGAGAATCGTGTTGCTATCCTTGAAGAACAGGTAAGTCATTGATTCGAATGCATAGATTGTAATTCTAATCTTATCTTGAATTATTCTGTTTACAGTTGCGTTTAGAGCATGGAGGCCAAAATGTGGCATCTATGGAGTCAACAGTTGAGCAGTTGCAGATCAAGTTGAACGAATGTGAAGAAAAGTTGCGCGACACGCTGTGCGAATTTGAACAGAAGTGTGACGAATTGAACGGGGTTCATGCTAAAATAGTTACGATGGAGATGGAAATGCGCGAAAAACAATCAGATATTGCTAGTCTCAGGCGCAAACTTGACCAGACATTGACAGAAAGCAAGGATTTGCATAGTAGCTTGGCAGAGTTGCAGAAGTTGAACGAAGAATGTAATACTGCGTATGACAATGAGTGCAAGCGGAACGAACGCAACCGCGTGGCCATTTCTAATCGCAACAACAAAATTACCGAATTGGAGAATTCCATTGAAAAGTATAAGACGCAAGTGGCTAACTTGGAGCTGAAGCTGGAGACGGCTGTTAACGAGGTTAAGAGTAAACCCAGCATATCTCCGACGCAGAGCCCCAAGTCACGAGGGCACGTTACTGATGGCTCGTCTATTTCAGTGCGAAGTTCGCCGTCGCATGCAGAATATACGCCTCCGGGAAAGTCACTAGCGAGCCCTTCGCGTGTGAAGACGTCGTCGACGTCACCAAATTACAAGTCGAATAAGTCAAAGAACAGCACTTCCGCTTCAAGCGAGGAGGTGCTTAGTAAATCGGAAGGACTAAGTAGCGACGAAATTTCTGCAGAACTGGCCAGATATAAGGCGCATATCGGGAAGCTGGAACAAGAACAATTGAAGGCGTGCCGCATTATTCAAACAATGTTAGAGACCAGGAAGAAAAATGGGAAAGAGATTGAGGATTTGCAGAGGATGCTGCAGAAACGTGATGCCGTCATTAACGACATGCGACTAAAGATGAGTGAGAGTAATTGTGCGCTGGTGAAACCGCCGGGAGAGAAGAAAACCATACAGGAAAGGGTTTCTGAGCTTAATCTCACTGCTGCAGCACCATCATCGGACACTGAGGTACCTAAGCACGCTTTTGCTAATAGTAGTAAGACACGCGTTATGAAAGTCAATAAAGCCGCACAATGCACGCCTGGTCGTAAGCGTTGATCGTAGCTGGACGAAAATTTTAATGAGAGCATGTAATTGTGGATTGATTCGCTTTAGCGCCAGACGACGCATGAAAGATCCGTGAAACTAAAAATAGCACTCGTCCTGAATAGTTCAAATTCGTGTCTCACCGGCGTTGCGCACAAATTGTCACAGCGCAAGCGTTTTCTTCTCGACCGGCCGTTGCGCGTTGATATTCATAGATATGCACAGGAATTCAGTAAATCCTTGCTAGCTCTAACTCTCTAGTTAGATAGTTAGCACTCTAGCATGTCTGTCGACAAAGATAGAAGTGCATTGTGAACATGTTTTCGTCGTGCATTTGTCAGAAAGTCCCCAGTCGCGTAATACTTAATTTATTTGATTTATATTTGTTACCAAAATTCCCAATATATTTAATTGTTGAACAAGGGCCATTTTAAGATTCCCTTAATTTTAGTTCTGGTTGCGCGTTATGGAGACTTGCGAGCTTGTTTCTACTTATTTGAACAATCCCCAAACTAGAGTACAAGAGCATGCGGCTAATCTAATTAAGCCTGATTAATGAACCCCTAACAACAAAATTTGTATGACCGCAGCAGCAATTACTAACAACTAATTTCTCGATTGCAATTTACAAAATGTACCGATCGTTAGTTGGAGCCAATTCTCAGCATTTCTCTATATTACTTTTATGTATATTGCTTTATTGGCATATAAACATTTTATGCAAAATAAAAGCATGCACATTTTGTTTTGGGTTTTATTTATCAGTTTGTAAATGTGTGACCTATTTTGTGTTGTGGTGGGTAGTAATTACGTGTAACTTTGTAATAATTGGACTTACTTTGTCTATCGTAGCGCAACACTTTGGTCGATGAACATGATCCGCACATGCTTTTGGAACAGTACAAAGTATTTATCAACGAATTAGATTCTCAGAAAGAGGTAATTTGTAGAAGGAAATTAATGTTATATTATTTAAGTATATTAATTCGTTTCTTACCTTAATTTCACAGAAATTGATAGAATCCCTGCAAGAAAAAGATCAACAAATTGATGAGCTTGAAACGAAATATGAAGAACTTTACAAGGACTTGAAAGCAAAGGAGAACCGCATTCTTGATCTAGAATGCGAACTGATCAAAGTACCAGATAATGATTCAGTATGCAGTGCGAAAGAGAAAACAGATGCTGGTACCGAAAAAGTCAGCTTTTGGATCAGGGAATCAGAAGAAAAGGACAGGGAAATTGAAAAACTTGAAAAGGAACTTGCTAAACGAACACATGATCTCCAAGGTGTTGTCAATAAAGAACTTTGGCAAAAAAATCGGGAAATTGAGCGCTTGCAAAAGTATGTAACCAATTGTGATAAGAAAGATCTAGAAATTGCCAATCTTAAGAAAAACATCGCAGAATCGGAGAATAAACTTTTACTTTACACCCTTAAGATCAAGAATTCGGAAGAGGCAAAGTCTCGCGAACGCAATGAGATACAAGAGAAATTAAACTCCAGCAACGAAGACAGAAATGATTTGCTTATTGAAATCAATGAGATGAATCAACAGATTGGTAATATGATGAATGAGAATGCCTCACTCAAGAAAGAGTTGAAGTTAAGCGATGCGCTGCGTATTGAAACTCAGGAAGTGTGTTCCATGTTAGGAAAACGATTAGAGGAGATGGCTACATTCCTAGACACTCTTTTAAAACAGAAATCAGTTCTTGGCTTCCTTGGGTTTAAGCACAAGATTCTTCGACAAAAAGTTGAACAAAATTTAGATCTCTCGAGGAACCTGTCATTGACACTGCAAATGACTGCCGATCAGAGTTTGCTACAATTAAGTAACATTTCCGAATTGTTGAACTCTACTGCAAGAACTGAAGCAACACAATTTGGACCACAAAACCTAACTACATTAAGCATTGTGCCTGATGATATTTCTCTAACTTATCGCAATCATTTAAATGTTAGGAGCGCAAATTTGAAGGAAGACCAAAATGAAGTTATACGAATTCTTCGCTGTCAAATTGACCAACTCAAAGGAGAGATTGAAATTAGGGATAATGAACTCTCGCAAAGGATGTCTTTGAACTCAATCAGGCAGAATGATCTTATTGATCAACTTGCAGAAATAAGCGTTGTTGCAGCTAATACACCATTGTCTCCTGAAGAAATTATGAAGAGGCTTAAGCAACACGAGAAATGTCATCAATGTGATAACTCTGATAGTGAATCTTGGTCAGAACCTGATCGCGATGTAAGCAAAGCCAGGATAGGTCTGGATGACAAAGCTTTAAAGCCCAAAGTAAAAATGATAAGTGAGTCAACCGAGATAGATATGCGACCTGTTTCCAGAACGCCTTCGAAAAAGTCCGTTAGTAGCGAAAGCGGAGCGATGAACAATCTAAAGGAACAACTTAATCATAAGGACGATTTGTTAAGTGCAGCATCTTTGAAATGTCAAGAGATAGAAGAGAAGTACAAAGAGGTTACTCAGAAATATGAAGACCTAAATACAAGGTGTAGGTACTTCGAAGATAACAATGTTGTTTTGAATAAAGAGTACAAAGAATTGGACAACTTGTATCGATCTCTCCAAGAAGCATACACTAAAGAGAAAGAACAACTAGAAGCGGCAATGGAACAAACGAATAGTCTACAACAGAACGGTACTAACTTAGAAGAGAAGCTAAAAGCTGCGCTCGATGCTAAATCATCTGCTGAAAATGAAGTCGTTCTCTTGAATGGAAAAATTGAAAACCTCGAGTCATACAAGGCAATGTTATCCGAATCTGCTGAAAATAAAACAAAGTTTCTTGAAACTCGACTAAATGAAATAGAAGCAGAGAAAAATCGTGCGCAACAAGAAACCAAAACAGCTGAAATGAAAGTAGACGAGGCCTTAAAAGAGATTAACCGTCTTACTAATAAATTACTCTCTGTTGAGTTTAATCATGCGAAATCGACTTCGACACTTATTGACGACGCAGAGAAAGAGGTTCAGCGACGGGTAGTTGCGCTGGAAAAAGATTTTAATGAACGTGTGCGCACAATTGAACGCAATGCTCAGAGAGAAGTGCAAAAGATACGTGAAGCTGCAGAGAGTGTTGCCGCAAAATACGAAAATGACTACGTTGAGAAATCAGAAATGGAGCGACTTAAAAACATGATCAAAGAACTGGAATCGGTTCAGGATGTACTTAAACTTACGGAACAAAACTTGAGGAAATTGGAAGCTTCTGAGAGTAATTTAAAGCAACAGTTGTTTGACAGTGAATGTCAGAATAGGAATGCATTGAATGCTTTAAGGGTTGATCTTGACAATGCAACTCTGCAGTGTTCACAACTGCAGTTAGATAAAACAAGTTGTGCTGAAGAAAATGCTCAACTTGTTGCTCAATTAAAACAGTTACACGATCGAGAGGAATTATTTGAGGTACAAGTTGCTGACTTGAAGAATGATTTTGCGCAATTAAAAGATAATTTTAAACGGCAATTAAATGCTATTGAAACTGAAAAGTCACACTTGGAAGTTAAAGTTAATAGCCTTGAAACTCTCAATGCTGAACTTCAGACTCAAATTGTTAAGATGCAATGCAATCCTGAGACAAATCGAACTCAATCAGCCCCGACTACACCAACAGGGCGTATTTTGAATATGTATTTGTCTAAGAACCAATTTTATAGGCCACCAAATAGTAGTATCGGTAGTATAGGTAGCAACTTCAGCAACGATGTGTACAATCGCAACAATGAAAATATTGAAAACGTTGAAGAAGTGGAACGCATTCAAGCCAACTCATCTCCGGATTTGGGAATAGAGAGCGACCAAGGACGGTTTTCAAGTTTGGAGGCTAATGTTGTCTCTATTCGACCATTACAACCTTCACTTGAATTAGCTGTTACAATGAGCGAAAACTTGAATCAACATCAAAGACGTCTCGTAACTGAAAATTGTGGTTAGTTATATTCATTCTTGTGTTGATGTGGATTAAAATTATGATTTGTTTGCAGGTAACGACAAATGCAATCGGGCCGTAAAAGAAATGCACAGCGAAAACTACCTTCTAAAGAAAAAGTTACTAAAATCAAATAAACTCTTGGAGGAGACACTTTGCCAACTCGCTAAAGCCAATCAACGCAAACGCGAAGTTGAAAAGCACATTTGCAAGCAGATCCATAAAACCAGTGAAGTTTTGAAAATAGCCAGAGCGAATCTCGATTCTGGATCGGAAAATGAACTAGTCCGAAAGTAGCTTCATAATTTCGGAACAACTAAATCACCTGCCTCAAACTCCTCACCCAATTGATAGTAATTACTGCTCACGAATGTTGTGGTTTTATGTTTGTACTGAATGTGGAGGTATGCTTTATTAACATTCAGTCACCGCTATTAATTACCTAATATTACATTCCCGACGTTAACGTTCAAAATGAAATACTAATATCCCGTCCATGAAATTGTTTGTTCAGCGATAAAGCGTCTACCGATCCAATCGTTAACATGTCTATCAATAATAACGCTTCACTATACTCACCTCTTTCTAACATGTCACTTGATGCTAACATTCCTTCCAAGACGTGGTCATCGAAACAAATTTGTGATCTACAAGCAGGCCTTGTGTGACTGAGGTGAATGGGTGTGTGAAACCACATCAACTGAAAATTGCGCCTTACTTTGGGCGTTACTTTTAACGTAACGTAATAATGCGGTAAGATGACTTGAAACATGTTGAAAATTAACGAGGCTGGATTGTGATGTGCTAATATTTAACATATTTACAATGAGGAAAGTTGATGCACGTGCCAAATTGACGTTTACAACTATTCTGATCAGTGTTAAATGGTTTTGTATTCGGTTGGCCACGAAATTATATGTACATATTGAAATCATTGTATCAGTGCGATGTTCTGCTTATATTTTCCGACCATGTTAAAATTTTTTAATAAGTTTTAGTTGTAATAATTTGATGAACTGACTGTATATATTTAATTTTAGACTACGGCAAAATAGCACAGTAAAATGAGTTATTTTAAATCGTTGCTTTATGTAATTACTTAATACGTTAAATTTTCAGATAATGTCTTCAAAGTTGGATTACTAAATTGTTTTGCTCATACATAATACAAGTATTGCCCTTGTTTATTTCAAGTTTCGTGAGAGTTTTATCTCATTAAATATTTGATTGATTTATATAAAGTTAGGCAATATTGATGTATATATAACGTATTGACAACTTTTTTATTATATGAATAATATCTTCTAAAAGTAGCACTATGAAACCATTTTAATATTTAATTGGACATTGGCCCCGCTTCGTAGCTGAGTCGGTAAGTCGTCTGCTTGTAGCAGTGACAGCGCGGTGCATATTCGAGGGACACGGATTCAAGTCTGGCTGGGAGTATACCCATAGAGTTCAGTCTCAATAGCTGCTAATCATCCTCCTAGTTGATACAGAATAATGGAATGGAGGTCAAGTGCGGTGTCGGTTTACGGCATGATTGCAGTACGATTTCAATAGTAAAAAAAAAATTGGATGTCGAATTGATTTGGCAAATGTAAATCGATAACAGGTCAACAGTTGAATCAAACCTATTTTAGCTAGCATAATACCAAATCGTAAACCTAAAAAAGATGTTTTAAATATCAGTGTTGAACTTGCCAATGCATATTCTTGAACCTTCCCCAAATGGCATCCACGAATAATGATGACGTGTCTTCTTATTCTCGTCGGAGAATCTATTCGGATCAAAAATTTCCGGATCAGAGTTATACTCTGGGTTCATATTTCAGAATCAAATCACGATCAGAGACTTTGTAGGTTTGGTGCACATGCGATTCAAAACAGGCAATGCTGGGTATTTCCAAAGCGTTCCTGCAACAAAACAAGATTAGTTAGATTGCCAAAGGTGATTATTCTAAGTATTTCATATCTATTACGCAATCGTAGGTCATCTCATTATTGTGATTCTCCAATATTTTGTTGATTTCTTTTGTTTTCTCTTGCAAATCATATAGCATATATCAAGTTTGTCTCCCCAAAATTTAATTATTAATATATGTTTTTATTAAATTCTGGTTTTTATTTTATTCATTGTTCTTTTTTGACAATAAGGTTGTATGTGAAGGTCACACGTATTTTTTTCTTTAATTACTTCGTTTCAGGCATCAACCTATGACTAGACAAATTTTTCACTCAAACTATAGCAGGTCATCATTGTCGAAGGTAGAAACGAAACAAAGGCCGGGAAGACCGACAAGAAAGATTCTGGGAATATTAATAAGGTTAATTCAATCGTGTTTGCGAAAAATCACCCCTTGCTTATATTGAGAGAAGTGTTAGTTGTTTGAGTACGAAGAATATATGATATTTCGCTTATTAAGATAAATCGTTGATAGAGTGCTATTGTGCGGGATGATTATGATACACAGTCAGTCGTATGGTCATTGCGTTGCTTTTATTTACATGTTTCTCTTTGTACATTATCGAATACCATACTGTTAATAAACTCTATTAGAGTATTGAACGTTTTCGGGACGTGTGTAACACTCGGTACTAAGTGTTGTACACGGATCTGGTAAGTTCCATATCTTAACACGGCTCAAAAGTAAAAGCTTTTAATTACGTAAGTTATTACATCTTTCATCTAACATTTTCTGTTACAATACTAACTGATAATGACAATTTAAGGTTTTTGTTTAATTAGTTGGAAATGCATTTAAAATTAATGATAATTATCATTACCCAGCTTGTTTCTTCTTCTGATACTGAATAAGGCAGTAAGCCGAAAATGTCAAATCAATAATAAGTAAGTGTAACATCTTAAGTAAGTTTTATCTACATAATAAATATTAAACATTTCAAGATTACACTCAACGATACTCTGAAATAACTCTATTTTCATTACCCCACTTCCTAAAAAAATGTATTCGTAAAAAAGTCTGATTGCTCCATTGAATTTAAGAGGAATTCATTCAGATTACTTATTCGTTAATTGGCATTACATCATTAAAAAAATCTAAACAGAACTACAGATAATGATAAAGAAACAAAATTCTGATTGTATGAATAAGATAAATAGGTTATTGATGGTAAAATAAACATTTTTATATCAACTGTCCCAACATTATCAAGTAGATTTATTTAATTATCAACTGTAGATCCCACTACAGCATTAAAACCCAAGTGATTAATAACATATTTAAGTACGACACAACACAAGAGAGGCAATATTTAATAAAAATTGAGTCACATTCATTTCGGTATAATCAACGTAAATTTTCAAGTGGTATTCAAATGTTAGCAATCGTTGGTATTTTGTGCGTCTTGGGTCTTCTCTATAATTACTCTAAAAAGATCTACAGCTATTGGGATAAACAAAATGTAACAACATATCCCGGCGCGTCACTTCCTTTCGGCAATCTAAAAAATGTGTTGGTACCAAATGCGCCGATTATGGGCCTACAAATTCGAAGATTTTATAACTACTTTAAAAGCATTGGTACCAAATATGGTGGAGTTTACGTTTTTCAACAGCCAATATTCATTCCAGTAGATCTTGATATAATAAGAATGATCATGGTCAAAGACTTTAGTCATTTCGAAGAAAAAGGTTTCTATTACAATGAAGAGGAACTAGCAATCGAAGGAAATCTGTTTTTCATTGGTGGTGAACGCTGGAAAAATCTCCGGTCAAAGCTTACACCAACTTTCACATCTGGAAAGATGAAGGTAATGTTTCCTACGATTGTTGGATGTAGTATACCGATGGTGGACAAAATAAATGAGTATATTACAAGTGGAGAATCAGTTGATATGAAAGATATATCTGCACGATTCACCACTGATGCCATTGGAACATGTGCCTTTGGAATCGATTGTAATGCATTCAAAGACCCGGATTCTGAGTTTCGGTATCATGGTAAAAAGATCACAAATATGCCACTTTCATTTCAACTGCAAATGCCATTTACTGCTGCCTTTCCTAAATTGGGAAAGTGGTTGAAGTTGTGTAACTTCCCACGTGATGCGGCTCAATTTTACACTAGAATCACTACTGATACTGTTAATTACCGCCTAAAGAACAACGTCGTTCGTAATGATTTCATGCAACTAATGGTAGAAATGAAAAAGAACGGAATATTTAATACGCAGGATATTATCGGTCAAGCATTTATTTTCTTTGTGGCTGGATTTGAAACTTCATCGACTACAATGACTCATTGTCTGATGGAGTTGTGCATGAATACCGATCTGCAAGATAAAGCAAGAAATGAAATTAACAAAGTATTGAATGCATACAATAATGAGATGACTTACGAATGCGTTAGAGAAATGAAATACTTGGAGCAATGTATACAAGGTACATTTATCTATTTTATATTTTCCTATATCGTTTTTATATCATATCTTCACATACAGAAACCCTACGGAAATATCCAGCTTTGCCAATTTTGAATCGTCAGTGTACAAAAGCGTACCAGATACCAGGTACTAATGTGGTTCTGGAAGAAGGTACGAAGGTTTTTATTCCATTAATGGGAATTCATATGGATCCAGGCTTTTACCCGAATCCAGAAAATTTTGACCCTGATAGATTTTCAAAGGAAAATATTAAGAAACGTCATCCTTGCACTTGGATGCCTTTTGGAGAAGGACCCAGAATTTGCATTGGTATGTTAATATTTATGTAGTGAAACTAATAATTATGGTTTGATTTAGGTTTACGTTTCGGTATTTTACAAACTAAAATTGGTTTGATTCAGCTGTTAACTCGGTACCGCTTCACTTTCGCTAAACCAATTCACTATCCAATTAAATTTAAGAATGGTATATTGGTCCAGGCCAAGGAGGACATTATTTTTAATGTCGAGAAAGTTTAGGGGAATGTTTTCACTTGTAACAGATAAGGTTTTGTTTTATAAATATAATATTTTTTATGATATTAGTTTGTATAAATTAGGTAAACATAAAGATTATATAGCTCAGTATTGATTTTTACGAATGGGGAAAATCTGAAATTCATACAACCTACCGTCGACCACAGGGTTCTGTTGGTATGCCGTACCTCGAATATATAAGAACGCCCTAATTGTCGTCATTTTTCTTCATCCGTTCCCGTTCTCCTGCATACGTTGGTGGCCTTGTTCATTCATTCATTATTTTATTTAAAGAGAATTAATATAGCTAGTTCAATTTTATAGAACAGACTGCAGACCAATTTCAAGAGTGAGAGCGCCCGTACGTTCAGCCTAGCCGAGCTGTCTGTCAACGCCGTCCGTTGCTAATTCGGACAGCCCGAGCAGCCAGCAAGTCCACTTGTTAATATTATTAGTTGGACCTGGTCCTGTGCAGTAGCCCTTGCCCGAGTCCGACTCAGGATTATTAGAGATTATCATTTCAGGTTTCTCGGATCATCATCATTAATCTCAACCCTTTTGCACTGAACTTCGGATGTAGGGGTGCATGTGAGCGTGCTTTAACCACGTCGGGCATAGACCGACACATCTTGTGTACTTGATGACCTACCTCTGGCCGCTTAGTAGCTCTACCGTTTTTCTGTTTCTACAGTGTTTCTAAAATAATAAAACGTTTTCAATCATTTCATATTTGGGACTTCAAAAGAAATAAAATTTCAATTCTTCGGATTTTAGATTACTTGGAATAATAAGAAAATTATGTATACAATTTCTTATCACATGTAAATTCTAAAGCACTTTCTTATACCAAATTTATTTTTAAAAAACAACAAAACTATAATTATTAGAGAAGGCTCACCTCACAAAAATAGAATGGTGGACTTTAGTTTTACAAAAAATTGCAAAAAAATAAAGCGCCTCGAAAGCAAACTGGCTTACGAGTCAGAGGTCGCGGGTACGACCTCCGCTAACAACCTCGTTCTTGACAAAAAAAAGAGAAACGGTGCAGCTACTGAGCGGTAAGTAACATAATTGATGTGGCGACAGTACGCTCACATGCACCAAGTGTCCCTACACCCAAAATTTGGATACAAAAGGGTTGAGATTGGCAACGATGATGTAAAAATGCAGCCTTCAGTATAAATCATTTGTCATTGTAATTAAAATAAATGTTTTTATCAACTTTTCATTTATTAAAACTGTACATTTTTCCGGATTATTTAACGCATTTCTTTTCCCTCTTTTATCGGAGATTTATCAGTGATATATAATGAAATAACATCAGTTTTATAACATACTTATGTTCAAGTATCACTGTTACTCAATGCAGTTGACCGTGAGAAATAATTGGATAATCACAAGTATCGTGATAAATTACCACTTGCTATGAAGTGGCCTCGGTCAAATCATAAACTGGTTCTAATCAAAAATTTTGCATTCTAGGACTGTATCTCATCTCGGTCAGTCTACACTTGCATAATAGTCTTTAAATCTCTACAACGCAATGTTATTTATAATTGGCATTTTGTGTATCGTAGGTCTTCTTTATCTTTACTCAAAGAAGACCTACAGTTATTGGAATAGACGCAATGTGACTACATTTCCTGGGGCAACATTACCATTCGGCAATCTGAAAAATTTCTTCTCTTCAAGTACACCACTTATGGGACTTCAATTTCGTCGATACTACGAATACTTCAAAAGCAAAGGAGTTAAACATGGTGGCGTCTACGCTTTCCAAGAACCAATTTACGTCCCAATTGATCTGGATTTAATGAAAATGATTATGACCAAGGACTACAGTTACTTTGATGATAAAGGAATATATTTCAATGAGAAAGACCAACCTATTGAGAAACACTTGTTTAATCTTGGTGGAGAAGAATGGAAAAATCTTCGTGTAAAGTTTACACCCACTTTTACTTCTGGAAAGATGAAGGCAATGTACCCATCAATAGTTGCCTGCAGTTTGCCAATGATCGACGCAGTTGAGAATCTGCTTACAAATGGCGAACCACTTGATATTAAAGAAACAGCAGCAAGGTTTACTACTGATGTGATTGGTATGTGTGCTTTTGGCATTGATTGCAATTCTTTCAAAGACCCTGATTCAGAATTCCGTTACTTTGGTACAAGAGTTGTTAACTTGCCTCTTCGTTATCAACTTCAACTAGCATTTACTACTGCCTTCCCTAACCTATCAAAATGGTTGGGACTGATTAACTTTCCAAAAGATATTGAAGATTTTTACACCAAGATCGCTATAGATAATGTGCAATATCGGAAGAATAATAATGTCAAACGGAATGATTTCCTGCAATTGATGATTGAAATGAAAGAAAAGCAAGTAATTGATATGCAGGATATCGTCAGTCAGGCGTTTTTATTCCAGTTTGCTGGCTTTGAAACATCATCTTCAGCAATCACGCATTGCATGTTAGAATTGTGCATGAATACTGATTTACAAGAGAAAACAAGAGAAGAAATCAACAAAATATTGGAGAATCACAATAATGAGATGACCTACGATTGCGTAATGGATATGAAATACTTAGAACAATGTCTCCAAGGTGAGTTTATATTAATCACTATCTACTAATCTATCTTACTAATCTATTTTGGTTGCAGAAACGCTTAGGAAATACCCAGCATTGCCTGTTTTGAATCGCATGTGTACCAAAACGTACAAAGTCCCTGATAGTGATTTGATTCTGGAAGCAGGTACCAAAGTGTTTATTCCATTGATGGGAATACATATGGACCCAGAGTATTACCCAGATCCGGAAATTTTTGATCCTGATAGATTCTCCGACGAGAATAAAAAAACACGTCATCATTATTCGTGGATGCCATTTGGGGAAGGTCCAAGAATATGCATTGGTAAGTTCAACATTGAGATTTAAAACATCACTTAATGCTTATATCATAATGACTTTAATGATTTGTCGAACTTTGTATTTTTTAGGTTTACGATTTGGCATCATGCAAGCTAAAATCGGTTTGATTCAACTGTTGACTCGTTATCGCTTTACATTTGCCAAGTCAATTGAATATCCAATTAAACTTAAAAATGGTTACTTGGTGCAACCTCTGGAAGATATTCTTTTTAATGTAGAAAGATTGTAAAATTAACATCATTATCCAAGTAACACACTTAGTTTCTGGAGTTTAAGTTTAAATCTTAGCAAAACACCGCAACATTTTGCAGATACCTTTATTCTGCAATGTTATATTAGTTTTAAATATGTATTTTAAAAATATATCTTGAACCCAACAAATCTAATTTCATCAAAGTAAAAAACACTTAAAAACATAATATACCAAATAAAATTTGATCAAGTTATAGTAAATATAGTCAATTTTCTACAAGAAACTATTTGTTGTACGATCCAATGAGTTCTTTTTATTATAGCACTATTCTACTTAATTTACATTGTTGATGACCCTGAATGGCTATCTTGAAATGAAACGTCATATAACATGACCTAATGCAGTTCTTACAACTTTTTGTGCGATCCGCCAAAGCACCAAGATAATTCAAGAAAAAACAACAAACTTATTGCGTGAGCGTGTCATTACTGCTGACAAAAATGTATGAGATAAATTACAAATCATCTTTTTTTTTTTGTTTTTTCATCTGTTTTGTCGATTTCTTCTCCAGGCTGCGCCTTAAGGCGCAAGGGTCTATTCTGTTAATCATCATTCAAAAATAATTTGATGCCATGTTCCGTTTATTTTTTTCAAGAATATTATTTTTATGTGTCAACATTCGGCGTATTCGTTTCATAAATTCCCAATCTTTTGTGTCGGCAAAGTTAATTGAACTTCGCTTGACTTGTTCAATACGTGTAGGCGCAACACGTGATCCATCAATTCAGAGAGTATCGCATTTGTCTTACTGAATTATTCATTACCCTTAATTCCGTGTATTGAACATTTAAAATCCTAAAAAATTTTCACCTACGTGAAGGTCTTGTTCTGGGTTTTTGGAAGCGCAAATGTAGTTTGTTATTTGCGTGTTAGCGCTGCCTTTGTGCCATCTGCGTGCCAGTGTTCCATATTGACATATTATTTTTATTTACTGCTAAAAAAATAAGACTTTTAATTCTTCTTTAAATTAATAATTATAATAAAGCAAGTTGCTTGATTTTTCAATGAATCTATAAGCGTCTTGAAAGAATTTGATATGCGTTGCCACTACGACACAAAAGTTCATATTCAGACAAAATTGAGTCTTTGCAAAAATCATTACAAGCCCAACAAAATGTAAAGAAAAGGAAAGCATTGGTAGGAACATTCTTACATATTTCGAAATTAATCGCTGATCATAACAAACTATTTCCGGTTAGTGAGTTTATTAACAAATCTATTTAGGCTGCTATAAACAAAATTTGTCCGAAAAAGAATTTTTAAAAACATTTATTTTATAAATTGTATAATTTTTGTTTGTTCGCATTACTGTTATTATTATTATAAAATGGGCGGCCTGTGGAATTTTTTTTTCAATTTGACAATGGTCCGCCGGTCGGAAAAAAATTGCCGACCCCTGTTATACATCATAAGACTAATTAAACCAGTAAATTAACACGTATCAGGTGTCTTTACCAGTTCAAAAACATCTAAACCTTAAAACTAAGTTATGATTTTGGAGAAATTCAAAAAAAGTAATATTCATTAAAGAAGCAAGTATTGTTAATTATTCTTACCTACAATGCATTTAGTTATAGTTGTAAATTCAAAATATTTGACAATAGATGTCCTAAATCTCATCCGACCACTTCTTTTGTCTTAATAAACTAAATTGCGCATGTCACACTATTTGCTAGGTTCAGAAACACTTTCAATGCTCACAATTTAAACATTCTCTAGTGTACATTGAACACAGCAACATAAGTTATCAACACTCACCATTTGAGTAAACCGCGTGGTAAGCTGTGATATTGACACGATATTCCAAAAATGGAGGCTTCAAACGAGAACATAGAAATCATTGACAATTTAAAGAATACAAATCTGCATTTAATGGCTTTAAATGGCGGCCATCAAGAAATTGCAAAGTTTCGACCTGGGACAAAAATCGACGTGCAGAACACGTGTGGCTTGACACCTTTGATGTTCGCTTCGCGATATGGTCATTTAGAGGCGGTCAAAGCACTACTGGACCTACGAGCTGATGCAACCAAAGTCAACAAATACGGTAACGATTTTAAAATAATTTACTTTATAACGAATGATGTGAATGATGACACCACCATTCGTGTATAGGAGGAAGCGTCTTTTTAATGGCGGTGGCTTCTGGTAACTTGGACGTGGTAAACATTCTTCTGCAGCATCTCTTATCTGGAGGTGTTTCAAGACAAGCACTTGAAACGTATATATCACCAATTTCCTTAGCAATTCTATTTGGTCATGAGCACGTGTTTAAATTCCTCCTTGGAAGTAAATTCAATGTAAAAGCCATTTCACTGAAAACAGGTCAGTTTCATGTCCCTTTCGTCGAAAACCAAATACCACGTGTTTTGTGTTTTATATTCTCAGAATTAACACCGTTAATGTTTGCTGCATTGAATGAAAATCCCATTTTCCGGAAACATCTTCTGCTGAAGGGCGCCGATCCACGTGTCCGCAACGTCAACAGGGAAACTTGCAGTGATCTGGAACTAAGACTCAAAGGACCTATTGAATCGCCATGTTTAAAACACCAAGGTCATGGACAGCAACAACTCCATCTGAGTATAAGTCCTCAGCCACATCATCGAAAACAACATCATTCACCTGTGATAATACTAAGTCCTCAACAGCAATTGTTGAATCCCTATTCTGTGATGCAATTGCCGCGGAGGTCTTCAAATACAATGACGCCTGAAGAACTGACACCGTGCATCTCCCCTATTGGAATTTTCCCGCAACGTCCCATGAGGTCTTCTAATACATGTACACCGGAGGAAATGGTAACTCCATCGTATTCTCCGATTGGGTTCTATTCGCAGGTATTCTTTCCACATGATTTTACACCGTCCCATTTTGCCAGCCCTACGTATGTCAATAGTAAGCCATATATTTTCTACAATCAGGAGCATATTGTGTCTCCCATGTACGTGCCCACAATACCTGCACCATATGCGCACATGCAAACGATTAGCGCTGTGCCGAATGCATTCATAGCGTAAACGAATTTCACGCGGTTCAAGTTAATTTAATTCATTTATATTGTTAAACAGTTGTAATTTGCACATTCGTCCTCTTGTACAATGTTATGTTGTTCGTACGGTTCTGAAAGAATGACGTTTTAGGCGAAGCAGGCATAGCTCAATTCTAACAAATGCGAGTTCGTGCGCATTACTAAGGACATTTGGAGCTGACGACAACTTTCGTCCTTCGGCTCGCATCTTGTAAGACATTTTTGGGTTATTTTTACTTGTTGACTTAAGCTACTTGAGTCGAAGTTATAGTTAGCGTAGTTATATTTGTTTATGAAATGACCATTTTGAAAACCTACACAGATTACTTATTATTGGGATGATGAAGAAGATGGAATCTATCATTTAACGTTTATAAGGGCTTTTGTCATTAATTGAAATAGAAGCGCGATTATTTTCATTTAATATAACGAACGAACGCAGTAAATGTATGGTTCATTTAATTTATTGTAACACAAAGTGAAGTTATGATTTATCTAAGGTCCTGTAAGGATTGTTTTAAAATGTGCAACATAATTTGTCTATTAATTGTTTATTGTGATATCTTTTTGACATTAATAAAAATAACTTATATTGGAAAGAAATATTAAACATTTTTGTATTTATTTGTATTTATGTCATGAACGTATCATAGATGGCTCTACACTATGTAGAGTAGTAGTTGTTGACGGTTGATTATTCTGATCCCACTTTTGTTTTCGTTTATCTATGGTTCTATTCACATTCATAGACGCATTGAAAATAAATGACATAATTTCATCACTTACAGAAACGCGTATATTTCAACTTAATTCCAAGCGAAGACCGTCTTTTTGTTATAAAACTAGAAAACAAGTGCACAACTGTGTACAAATAAGTATCAGTATAGGTATTAAATTAATTTACCTCTTCATCTTATCTTCAAAGTAATGTCTGAACATGGTGCTGCACTTCAAATATGCAATCAGGAACTTGTAAAAAGTAAGTTTTCCATGAAATATAATTATTGGTTATAAACAAGAAATTATCAACAGGTCTCGAAGAATTAAAACAAAGAAGAAAGGAACTTGTAAATATAATTTATAAACAGCAAGAACATAAAGAAAACTTAGAAGCACAGATACAGAAACTGCAAGATCAAATGGAGGCAGTTAAAGCAAGTCTTCATGACAGTAACAAGCTGAAATCATCTTACGATGACATCATAAGGAATACTGAGGATGGGTATAAAACGGTAAGTGAATACTTAAGTACAGTAAATTACTCTATAAACCATATTCTTCTTGTGTAACAGATTCTAAATACTTCCCAAACATTATTAAATGCAATCCAATTGGAATCAACAAGATTATGCAAAAGTAAAAAGGTATAAATAAGAGTTAATTATTTTACACAATATTACACTTTTTGGAAGACTAGATTATTATTTCAGGCATCATTACAGAAATCACTTTTAACACTAATTTATTATTACTTGCTAAATATACAATTAAATAACAGTCCTCCTAAATCACACAACATGGAATGCAGAGATTATTGTTTCATATTCTAAATACAAATTCAAATTAAATAATACTCCAAAGTAGCATCTAAATGAAGATATATTCTAGGGAACTATTAATGACCATAAAATTATATGATGTGTAAGAACAAGACTCCTTCAAGCATTTCCTGCAGTTTTCTGCTCATTCCAAGCTGTAATCAATTCCACAGGATCACTAAAACCATGTGAAGCTACTGTAAAAGTGTAACCCACACGTGAGTATTGTTTCTTATCAACATAGAATTCATCTGAGTGGAACGGCTCGATATTGGTACGCAGTGCCAATAAAGCCACATAAATATCATCAAAACGAAAGTGTTTTGTATAAAAACTGGCGTAGTACATTTCCAGCAACGCCTCCTGGGATACCAAATAAGCCCCCGCTGTTACGTACGGTGGCCAACGATTGTAGGGATATTCAGCAAGTCCGATGTAGAATTTGTTGAAATAATGCCTCAAGGGTTTTGAGTTGTACACATACCCAGCATATAATTTCACATCACTTGGTAATTCCATATCAACCAATTGTCTTCTATTTCTATTTGCTCTTCTTGTTTCTTTTGTTTTGAGGGAACCTTTGATATAATCTGGATAATGAGTTGGGTTCCTTATAAATCTCAATACATTCTTTGTGGAAACGTAATAGTCATCATCAACAAACATATAGAATTTAGCAGAATTACAATATGTTACTGCCCACTTAAAACCTATCATTGTTTTAATTGTGTTGTTATAGTAGGCATCAGTAAAATTGCTCTGCAAAATATCACCAAATGTTTCTTGCTCCATACTTAATTTATCTTGCAAATTGGAATCATCTCTGTATCCCATCATGAATATTCTTCGTATCTCCACATCTGAAAAGCGTTTTTCATATCCCCAGGTGGCGCGTATCACAGAACGGCGATAGAAATTCTCAGGAGATGATTTGACTAGAAAAACGATACGTATCTGTTCATTGCTCTGGCATTTATTATGGAGATTATTGATATATGGATAGTCATAATGATTTATTGGTGTGAGCTCAGGCTTGAGACCATTTCTGAGTTGATATGCAGAGTATGAAAAGTCACCATCATATGGGTAGTGAAAGTCTGTATGGAAGTCCTTTTCAAATGCTAGCTGAAGGATTCCAAAGAGTTGGAGCAGTATTATCAATACTGTGCAGCAAAGCAAATGTTTAAACTTGATGGAGTGTTTCATCCTTCTGAACATTCTTATTAAGTTGTAGAGTACTACGATGTGTTGAGTTAGAACCAAAGGTGACTATGAATATTCGATATTGGAGACATGCTGTTAGTTACATCAAACTTTTTATTTGTTATTATTCACATTTGGTTTTCTTTTCGTACAGATTAAAAAATATTAAAATTCACAGAGTTGAAGGTTATACGCTATTTTGAGCTTGGTGGAATTTAATTTACTGTTGGCTACTCGTTTCTTGGTTTCTTTGCAATATTTTAAATGTTTGAAGCTTTTAATTAAAAGTAAATTATTTATTTGGCTTGCATGAATATAAATAATAGTGGATTAAATTGTTATTCAATTTTGTAAATTATTATCTTTAGGGTAAAATCCAACTGAACTTTGATTAGAGTATTGCAAAATCTACAATACCGAATTTTGTATACATTTGCAACTTATTGTAGCCAATTTGCAATGTATTTTCTTAATGTTTACGAAATTAATTAAAATTAAGTTTCTATTCGTATTTTTTCATTCATTCGTTTATTTTATGATTATACCATTAAGCACAAATAATATATTTGATAATACTGATTGCGCGTTTTTTAATTATTCACAATGCCTTCACTAGGGCAGTTTACTTTAATTGTATTTTTCTTAGTGGGAAGCATTCTGGACGAATTTCAAAATAATTGTACGGAATACAAGGTATTTTTGAAGGTTTTGAAATTGCATGTTTTATGTTCCAGCAATTTTAACGAAAGCTAAAGCAAAATTTACTGGATTCATGAATAATGAGTTAGAGTCATAATGTTTCTTGAGAAGGCAAAGGTTTGTTTTGTGACTGGTGTTTCTGAACATAATATTCCACCTTTAGATCCCATAGTTTTTGATGCCCCAACAAATCATATTGATATATTTGGTGTTTTGTTGTGCGTTTTTCATAATTATACTACTTTTACTCATAAAATGGGAGTTCGATTATTTAATATCTTGTTCTTGTGGGGATTTGGATTTTTCATCAGGTGTTGTAACAGACTAAGCAACTTTAACATTACTTATTTAGTAATTGATTTAGTAAATAATCCAAATATTATACTATTGGATGTTGATACGGAAATCACATTTAATTATGTGCAATTTGTTACAATTTACGCTTTAGATGGAAAACGACCAAATCAAAGTAACCTAACTAAACTAACTATGTACCTAACCTAAAAATTTGTAATCTTATTTCACTTTCAACGCAACAAGAATTTTTAGGTTACAACTAAAAACATTTAAGTTAAATCTAAAACTATCGACTGGTATGAAATTTAGAATTCTAATATTGGACGAGTTTAGTTTTAATTTTAATTTAAAATCGTCAAATGCCTTCAATAGATTCAAACAAAAATTTCAAAAACTTATTTTTAGGTCTATATTACTGAATTCTTGAACAACGAAAATATGAGTGGTATTATATCTATATTCATATGTTATTGCTTCTAAAGTTATAGGTTTTCTTAATAGAATATTAGCGTTTTTATTGTTTCATGCATAGTCAGTAAATTTATATTTAGTTTACAAAATCGCCGCAAAGCACTTAAAGTGCTGACGTCGTTTATTTAAACTTTGGTGCCGAATATAAATCTAATGATATGATAATATGGTATACTATACTCTGACAAGATACAACATGTATTAATCTATAATTATGTTACAATCTTAATATGTATTGCTCTTATACTTGTAAAATAATTTGTAGGAATATGTGGCAACACTGCTCGTTACCGCTTTGCTTCACTCGGTTCTCCTTGTTCTGCGTGTTCTGCTTGTCAGTGACGCCGCCATGTTTACCCTGCGGAAAGTAGGCTGTGCGCTCGAATTGGATATTTAAATGCGTCGCTGGACGACTAGTGTGGGTGATTAATTAGTGCACCGAATCAATTTTTCGATAATGGACGGTAAGGACCGAGGTGAGTCGTACATTTCATTTATCAATCGCTCATAAACGGTCGCCAAAGATGCCGCGCATTGCGGCGCTCGCCAAAGAGCGTACGCACAGACCAGCGCCGTATCCAAGGGGCAATGGCAAAGTCAGGGTCGAGAGATTTGGTTCACTGACCGCATTTCTCGACAAACGTATATTCAACCTATTTATTGCGGGATGTCTTTCTCTTCATATTCTGATAAAAATAATTGTCAGTGTTTACATGTTACTGATTAAATACTTTTTATTCATTTGTTTTGATATGTATTTGCTAAGATTGACGCGGGTTAGAATGGTATCGGAATGTGATATACAATGTAGACCGAAAATGATAGGAAGCTCGATTTAATTTGGATTAACAATATTCAGTTGGCTTTCATCGGTATTTATCCCGATGAATTTCTATTTTGAGCGGTGGTACAATCTAATTAGTTGGAATTGCATTGTACTTTGTGTTTTTGTTATTGAATTGTTTTATTTGGGGATGAAGGAGGATTTTTTGTGGTTTTGTGACGTAGTAATGGAAGTAACATTACGAATCTATAAAACTACATTAGAAAGAGCTATGTATGAAATGTTATTTGATGGGAAAAAAAACTATTGCCTGTTGTTTTCGGCGATGTGTTTTATGAGTAACAGGTCAGCTCAGACGGGTAGCAAGTACACTGCTTAGTGTTGTCAGTCACAGGTAGGTGTCTCTCGTATGCCGTAAAATTTAAGAATTACATTTTATCAATTTTATTCGAATCCGAATCCTCTCAATGAATATAATCGTATATTCCAAATACTTAATTAATTCTTATTTTAATTAAACTTATTTTAAATTTATTTAATTTTATAACTTCACTTTTGAATGTTTATTGTGCGAATTAGACACAAAGAAACCGCATATACGAATTAGCATTAATGCATTATGCATATCATCTAATAATAGCAATTAATATTAAATTATGATAATCTATTTATTGTCTCTCCTTAACAAGATGATTG
>JAODIE010001668.1:159293-260653 GCA_027575565.1 Diploeciton nevermanni
ATGCATATCATCTAATAATAGCAATTAATATTAAATTATGATAATCTATTTATTGTCTCTCCTTAACAAGATGATTGAAATCTGTTTTGTCTTGTGCTGCTTTATTTTACATCATCTGCATACTGTTTATCCTCCATATTATTAACAATTGCACTTGATGAGCATGCATCAGTCACATCGCGGATATGTAGATAATAGTCGTTTATTGAACATGACACTCACAACCGTAGGGGCTTTAATGCGGTTGACCTAGTTCCAATCCCACCACAAGGCATGACCTATCCCGGCTGTATTGGAAGGAAGACATGCATTTCCGCGGGAGGTCGAGGGGAATGGCATATTGTGCATGCGGACCTTGACCTTGGTGTCTATCCTCGCGTGTCAAGGTCTCTTCGCTAGTTCGCTCGCCTCCTTCCACTCGGCAGTCTTCCAATGCGTCAATCATTTCATTTAACGGCTGCGAGCGCAGTTGCAAAACAACATGTATGTGTATGTTCAAATTACACATCTCCTGCAGACAGGAAAACAAATCATTTAAAAAACAATTATGATCATCGCGATAAATTTCTTTGGCGGATCCTGGGATAAGGGTAGTAAATTATATACCAGATGCATACACTGCAATTCATTATTTTTTGTTTGAGCTGTAAAAGCGTGGTTTTCTGCTCACGACCTAATTTCACACCGAGTTCCAGGCCTTTGGGTACAATGGGAGAAGCGACCTTGAGGCAAACCAGAAGCGTTCACTGAAACAATTTGCAGAGATGTGAGGGGAATTTTTGCAACCCAGCTGCACATCCATCTTCTCCTCTTTTATGTTGTTTGTAAATGCTGAGTCTAGGTCTAGACTAGAAATGAATAAATAAAAACATTCTTTGCATGTGCATGTAGAAATTATTCACATCTAAATCTTTTTCCTTTTTTTTTTGCATTTTGTGGTGACAAATTTATTTTGTGTTTCAAGGAAAAATCTGGTATTTTAGTAGTATTTTAATTTTGTTTAATTTAATTATATACTTATGGTAAAAACGAACTATACGTTGAGTTATTTAATTAAAGCTTTCATTGTTATTTTTGTGATGTTATTAAAATAGTGATCAATAAGAGTAAATAAATAATCTACTGTGGGCGACTTGCACATTATTCATCAAATGTCAACGTACAGCTCAATGTGCGTTCGGTTGAGAGAGATGAGTAAGCCGCCTGGTTCGGTAAATTCGTCAGTTTTGTATGTGTGCACTCTGTGCGCGCCTCTCAGGCCGTAGCCGTAGTCATTGCCGGCAGTAGAGCAAACTTCTAGTTGAGCTGCAACGCGTATCGGAGGAGGAACGTGCGCGTCGCAAATTGTACGGGCTAGACGTCCACCGCGCGCCGCCAACTCGTCCTGCAGTGTCCTGCCGTACGCGGGCGGCACACTGTCGCTACTCAACGAGTCGGACTCATCGACACGGCGTGTCTAGGTCGGGCTGCGCGTCCAACAGACTGCACTGGGTTTCACAATTCACCAAGACGTCGCGGGCGACGAAATATGATTGTTAATCCGAGCGCACCGAAGTTGCAAGTTCGCCGGGCATTGTCGATAGCACGCGTTTTATCGTTTGCGCCGTTCTGTCTGGCTGATTAAACGTGTATTGTTTCGTCGATTTGCACCTTATTAAATTGATTGCCTTGCAAGCGTCCCATTGCAGACGCAATCGACTGTGTTGATAGCGCGTATCACGATTTATGAATGTTGCATTCACCAAGTGTAGGTTGTCACAGTAGTGTTAAAATGTGATATTGTTGACGTAGTAAAATTGAAAAGTACGCGCAATTGTTATGATTAGATAAATACAAAGTGAGATCTAAGAAATTACAAAAATGATGAAAAAGGATAAGCCAATGATGAGTGTGACGGCTATTATCCAGGGTGCTCAAGCACAACACTGGGGTCGTTTTGCTGCTGGATTTGGCGCTAACCTTCCAATAGGTAACACGCACAACTTTTATTGTCTCGTAGTTCATGGAAACTAATTTAAGTTTTGCTAATGGGTTTGATAATCAAGGGTATTTGTTAATTTTATCTTACCCTTGTGATTAGGAAATGGTGATAGGGTACAATGCGTGCCAAGTTTCTTTACTAATGCGACGAAAGTAAAATTGTTTTCATGTTTAAACAATTGCGTGTTGGCCCTCATTAACACGTCAAAAGAATATTGATAACAGTATAAGCGTCGCAAAACAAGTAATTAACATTAACGACGATATATTGATAAATAAACATGCAGCGAAAACCTGCCTAAAGGTGTTAATAATGTCTGTTTTGGGATGTATTTCATCACCTTGACTTGAATACAAAGGTAATCATAGATACGAGGCGCTACTTTAAAAATTATCACATGTTAATTAAATATTGATGTAGTGTCGTTTGCAATCATTTGGAGGAATCTTTCATATAGATTATTATCAACAAATATTAATCTGACTATCGGTCATACATTGACTGAATGCAGAGGTTTTCTGAACCAAGGACATAAAAACTAAACTTCATTTACTAAGTAAACTTTGTAATATAGTGGTGTAATGCAGGTTCATTTAGATTTGAAGATAGTCAATATGTCAATACAAATGACTTTACTTAAGTCTGATAGATTAAATGTACGAGAACAGCGCAGTTCTCGACCTCGAAGTGTTTACATGCGTGTTTTTTCCTTAGTTATTTTTCCAACCTGATGAATTTTTTGCTTTTCCATTTAGTCGCGCATCAATAATGGACGCGTTGTTAATACGTTATTAATTTGATTACTGGTATTTGCCGGCGTTGATAGTAGGGAATATAAAAGGTTATTGGAGATAACAAAGGACTGAGCTTTTTAATTATTACTGAATTCATCAAGTTTACATTAAAATACGTGCATATTTCAGTGGAGTTGAAATTGCATCTATTTTTAAATTGGGCTGGAAATGGTCGCAGCACTAGCTTTCTTCATGAATTATTTATTGTTAATTTTCCGGTTTGTGGCGCACTAAATAATTTACGTAACCTCGGACCGTTCGCCTCATTACTAATATTTATGGTAAACGTGCATATTGAGCAGTGATAGTAGGAGGAGAGACATTGTAGACTAGTAGATGTTATTAAATTATGTACCAGTATACGTTAGACTAGAATATTGTGTTTAATTATGTCACAAGGTGCATTTACTATCTGCACAACCATTGATAAAAAAATGTTTGAGCTTTGTGAATTTGGGATATTTGTAATTAATTAATTTGTAAATTAAGCACACAAATAAATTGATTTGATATTAATTTTATAATACGTAAATGATGATGAAATATTCTTCTACTAGGACGTTTTTACTTGATTAAATATGAAGCTTATAGAATTTAGTTTTAGAATTGTGGAAATAGTTGTGAAACCTAGACTCATTTCTACAGGCGCTTTTAAAACGTACATAAATGTTTGGGCGATGATATTACTTATAGAACAATAAATGCGTATTATCAAAATGGGTTTATCCAGCGGACAGCCCAAGTCCATACACTTTCCATTTATATTTTATATTATTTTTATATTTATATTATTTTATAGCGGATTTTCCGAGTTGCTCTTCTATACCTATCTGTATAACAGTCTAGACAGTATAGATATTCGCACACTCTCACAAAACGTAAATATTTACCATAGGTATAAATATGGCTGTATGTTTTATTTGTCAAGTTGTGCAAGATCACAAATTCAAACCCGGTGAAAAGCTAAGTTTTATTTTAAAAAAATTGGTCTTTCTGTTTTTGCGTCGCTGCATATTGCAGACGAGTATAATTAGAGCATCTCAAGGATGACCACTTTTTTTTCATTGCATGACGATCGCGATGGTACCATATATTCATACGTCCATCATCCATTAATGATTCCTCATGAGACGCATGATTTATCACTTTCAGTAGTAGCGATTTATTAATTAAATGCCTTATTGATTCTTGCAGGGCTCAATCTGGATCAAAGTTTATCAATGAACTCAATGGGTCCACAGTCGCCGTTGGATATGAAACCAGATACTGCCACTCTGATCACATCCGGACAGTTTAGTCCGCAAGGAGGTCCCAATAGCCCAACGTATTCTTTAGGTCACGCCAACATGCTTAGTCCAGGTGGAGGACAGAACAAGAGCTCACCATACCCACCAAATCACCCCCTTAGTGGGTCGAAGCACCTGTGCTCGATTTGTGGTGATCGTGCAAGTGGGAAGCATTATGGAGTGTACAGGTTGGTTTTGGTTGATTACGATTTTGCTTCCTGTGCAAAAGTATATGATTGTGTTAGGGTTTGGCTGCAAATCGTGATCCAATTTTAGAATAATCACATGACTGTTTTGGGGTATAAATAGGTGCAGTGTTTGATTTACTATTTCAAATATGGAATAGCGAATCGCTAATTGCCCCATTAAAATCATTTGAATATGCAATTGTTCTTAGGATTCGTTTTAAAATATTAAAACTGTTCATTGAGAATACTTACTGGTTTCATATTGATTTTCAAGGATTTTGATTGCCATTCACTTTAAACGACAAAACAATAGTGTAATGCAGGTTCGTCACACTGCTAGACAAATGCATTAGAAATCACCAAAAACATTTTTTGTGCACGTTTCTCGCAAGATTCATTAGTGAGCTTTTATACATGTTAACAATTCGAAATAATTGGCCTCGTCCTTGAATCTTGCGCCCGGAATAATTGAACACAATGCTTGAGCGCTGTAAAAAGCGTGTGCACGAAGGTTAGATTTCCTATCGCTGGTAAGCTCGAGTGCACCGTGTACGTAAACATTACTGGACATGGACACACGTGAACGCGGAAAGTTATGTCATGTCCAATATATTGCGTCCTTGCATTTGATTAAATTGGTGATCAACCAAACCATTTTATATCTTGTTATGCAAACTCGACGGTGCACACCGACCTTGGAGAAGGAAATCTTTTACTCGGACACCGCGTCGTAGATGGGACTAGGATTATATCAAGACGTTCATAGACAAGACCGGACTGACTATTCATTCATAACAGGTAGCAGGATTTACGGACCTGTAGTTCTTAATGTTTGTTAGAAACGCGGCGTTACGAACATCGGAGCGTATGGTTGCTGTTCATTTGAAGGTCGTGTAGCTTCATCGTTGGTATGTCACGTAATTCATACCAAGTCTGTAAACATGGGACTATTATAAACTATAAAAATTATACAAGTTTTCGTAGGTGATAAAATCTAGAAAATTTGAAATCAATTCATCAAAATAATGTATAAATATTATAAATATTACGTGATGACACTAATGTTCTTAATTCATATTCATTTTATCACATAAATACATGCAACGGAATGCAAATCCTATTGTTTAGCTTCACTGCATGTAATGCTGCTTAAGAGTGGAAGCATTGAAGGCCATGGTCAAGGTAAATTCTCAATCAATTCTACATTATGCATTTATGCTTGAATCATAAATGTAAATTGTAACAAAAAGCATATTGTTATGATTTACTTTTATTCTATTTATTCTATTATTATTATTGTGACGAACATTTTGAAATGCACCAGGGTATTTTAAGTCGAGGTATTTTTGTTAAGATGTGCATCATGTGTTATTATCATCTCAGTTAGTTATAGTATTTAATGGATGAGTATGGATGTTGTGATCATAAGTCACAAACGCAGCCTTGAAAACATCTCGTTGGAGACGGAAGCTCGTGCAAAATTGTGAAATGCATTTACTTTCAATGCCATAGAACGCGTGGATGGATATGCCGCTCCTCATTCTCAAACAGGTGCAATCCGAACATAAAATATGTCATCATACATATCATACAATGTTTCACGTAACATTGTATGTCAGCGCCTTTGAAGACTGTTAACAACAATTGGTTAACATAAATAACACAGTTTCCAACTATTGGATCAGCTGCTGGCACTGCATTTGCATTCTCATTCTCAGTTTTGGCCACTGTAAATTTTTATTTTTACGATTTCAAGCAATTTTCTACGTCGTGTTATTGCCAAAAAGTAGAAGTTTTCACTCGCTTTTTTTGTGCAATCATTGAATTAGGTTTTTTTTATACTTCTTTAGAGGGTTCGGTTTTGCGCAGGCGAGAACAGGAAAAGATAAATTTATTGTCGAGGCGACTTAAGGAAAAGTTAATTTGCTGCATTTTTAACCAACTTTTGAGTCGTTCTTTAATTCAGTTTCATTTAGTGTGATAATATTTATAAAGTTAAGTTTTACGGTCTTGAAATCGGTTGTTTATTGAAAGTGTAGAATAATGTGATTTGAAGCGAATAGTAAAAAATGTAGTGCTTTACTATTGCCTGATTTTAGTACTACTCGGCTGTCTTGACCTCAACGTACCGAGTGCAATTTTCGTGTTAATAACTATAATTGGCCAAGCACTTGTAATAATGCAACAGCACGACCGATAACGCCCGTCATGTCTGCGGTTTCGATCAGTCGTTGGCCAACAAGCAATAAATATTGCCAGACACCTTGAGAAAAAATCATTGCTTGCTAGGCAAAAAAATTGCCTATGTGCAAATATTAACCATACAAACGCTAGCACCTCCAATTTGGGGTATTAATAATAATCATAATTCGTGTGCTATTTAAAATGTCGACTGGGCTGAATTTGTGCACTCGCTTACTTTGCATTTTTTTGTTACGTTTGTTCAATTGCTTAATCACAGGAAAACATCTTGTCGTGGTTTTCTTTGCGTTTACTTCGCATCACGACTCAAAAAAACAAGGTTGAAAAATATGTATTGCCACAAATAACAATACAGATATATTTGGCAAACATGAATGCAGCATTTTTAAAAACATTTTTCTTACCATGACTTTTTTTTGCTTTCTATTTTTAGTTGTGAAGGATGTAAGGGTTTTTTCAAGAGGACTGTAAGGAAAGATCTCTCGTATGCGTGCAGGGAAGAAAAGAATTGTATTATAGATAAGAGACAGAGAAACAGGTAACTAATAGAGTATATCATACATTATGAGTAAATCTATTTTAAAAGGTATGACTGGATTAACGTTGCTTTGAATTCATTTAGATGTCAATATTGTCGATATCAAAAATGTCTGGCAATGGGTATGAAAAGGGAAGCCGTCCAGGAAGAGAGGCAGCGCACAAAGGACCGCGACACCTCGGAAGTAGAGTCGACGTCCAATATGCAAACTGAAATGCCAATCGACCAGATTTTAGAGGCCGAACGTCGAATGGATTATAAGGCCGACACAGAATTAGAGGTAAAGAAGTTTGTGCAATTATATTTGCCCGTACGCTTTGAAATGATATCCACATTTTAAAATACACATGATTATTTTAAGTATGTGTATATTTGTACCTGGTAATTGTGATGGTTTGCAATTGAAATAAAGTAGCAACATAATGTAAATAATCAATAGTTGTCTGTGTAATTGTCAAGGTTATTGGTGCATTAGCATTTCTAAAAGCGGCGTGGATCATTGAATTAATAACAAAAATTTAACAATGAAGATTTTTCAGTTTTGAATATATAATATGTTTATGTATAAAATATGTTTTCAGTAATTTGAGTATTTGTTTTTAGAACCCCGTAACTAACATTTGTAAAGCGACAAGTACGCAACTTTACCAATTAGTCGAATGGGCTAAACTTATCCCACACTTTACCAGTCTGCCAGTATCCGATCAAGTCTTGCTTCTTAGAGCTGGATGGAATGAACTTCTCATTGCTGCGTTCTCGCATCGCTCAATCGATTCAAAGGATAGTATCGTACTAGCAACTGGATTTACAATTCAAAGGTGTTTAATATATTCATTAACTAAAAGCTTCATTCACATGATAACATTGTAATATTGTGGTTTTAGAAACTCGGCGCAACAAGTTGGAGTTGGCAGCATATTCGACCGAGTGCTCACGGAATTAGTCTCAAAAATGCGTGAAATGAAAATGGATAAAACTGAATTAGGTTGCTTGCGGACAATTATTCTATTTAATCCAGGTATTAATGAATTCTCTTTCAATTTCTGAAATGTTTTTCTGAAATTTTAGATTATGGACTGTTAATTGCATATATTTGTGTTGTAGATGTACGTGGTTTAAAATCCATTCAAGATGTAGATACTCTACGTGAGAAAGTCTACGCTGTTTTAGAGGAATATACGCGTGCTACACATCCAAACGAGCCGGGTCGCTTTGCAAAATTATTGCTTCGTCTGCCAGCGCTGCGATCAATAGGGCTCAAGTGTCTGGAGCATTTGTTTTTCTTCAGGTATACGGGTGCGGTATCCATCGATACGTTTCTTAACGACATGCTCGAAAATACGACGGATGCATAGATCGATTTGACAATAATGAGGCAGCAAGACTATTCGTATGAATGCGCCACAATCTCAACAAACATTCCACTTTTCACTGTAAATATTTTTTAATCAACGCACACTTTTCTCGTACTTGTTTTATAATTAGTATAAAGTAGATGTACAATTAAGGCTTAGTTGTTCTGGAACAATGAACTTTATTGGAATGTTTGTTGGGCATCAAATAATTTCTTATCTCCGCTATTTATTAATTTTATATATCTGTGATTTTCTTTATTATTTTAATTGACGATAACCTTTTAATATTTTATGATGTATTTAGTAGTAGTTACTATTGGCTATTACGTTTTGCAATTTTTTTTTTAATCGAATGAAAAGCACCTGCTGCATTAATGACATAGGAATATGAACACACAGAAAAATATATCCAACAAATGTTCATTGGACACATTGTTCCTTATAGTGCAAATGTTTTAATGCAATATTGCAATATTTTTTACCTGATATTTGTATTTCTTCGTAGTTTAGATCTCAATTGAGTTATTTTACGGACTGGTTAATTTCGTAGCAAATTTGTAAAATGTATAGAAACATTTAGTTTCATCTATATCTAATCAAAATCATCTTAGTGTTTTGAAATGTTATAAATGTCGGTGCTTATTTTGTGTAAACAAATATGTTAAATAGTAACAGACTATAGAATGTACCCGTATAAAAAGTGATGGAAAGTGCCTGTTTAGAGAGCAAATACAACCGTAATTGGTTTTGAAGCGACGACATGATTGCCAGATGACAAAAGATTATTGAAAAGCAGAAACATATGATGATCGCAATTAATCATTTAACTTATTTCTTAATTTAACTACTTCTGTTAGATAGTTATTGTAACGTTGTGTTTAAGAAATCCTCGAAGCGGCTTTAAAATAGTTACAGCGAAACGTTTTAAGCGTTTATTGCGGTAGTTGCGAGACAGCTTGCACTGTACATACATTTTCAAAGTATCTCCTACGATTTGAGTTTGACATTCCACAGAATACGTGCAATTCACACCGGTGAAAAACGATATCCTGACTTCACATATATAGACCAGGATGAGTGTTCAAAAACAACCTCTGTAATTTCTATTTTCCATTAATACCTGCTGTATAAACATGACATCCTTAAAATTATATCGTCGCCTATTTAATCCTGCGTCAGAAAATGCAAATTACTCTAAACTAAAAAAAGATTAGGAATTCTGAAAAACTATCTAGATGTTATGTAATATATATATATATATATATATATAATAATCTATGTTCTATGTATATTTATCAACTACTGTTCAAGTTTAAAAGATTTTTTATTGTTGCAATCGAATGTCAAAAGGAAATTTCAAAAGTTTTACTTGGGAGAGGACTGTGTTTATAATCTATATCTTTGAAAATATGTAATATTTTTTAAATTTTAAAAGTTTATTCATGTATCCATCTTACATGACGCTGACGATTCAAGTGAATTTAAATAAAATTGTAATTATGTGTAAAAAGAAACGAAATAAAAGAATTACAGGTGGCAAATGATAGAAATGTAATTTTGAAAGTTAACAAAGATCAATTTGCAAACTGCGGGCCTGTGGAAGACTGCGATCACAATCGGAAAGTTTCGTGCTGGCAGCCATTGCTATTTGATAACCTCTGACGAGGTGTGAGCCCGCCGAGTCCGCTTCGCAAAATTAACTAAATAGGCTTGTGCTAATACAATCAGTTATTGTTTAATTATTCGTTAAAAGACTTTCTTGTACGTTTAGTCAGTGATAGAGTTTGATAATAATAGTTGAGGTTTGTATCATATATGCCTAAATTCCATTTCATGGACCAAGGTTTGCTTGATGTTTATGTTTAATAATGAAGCATCTTTAAACAATTTTAGCAGTGTCCATATTAATTTATACCCGAGGCGTTACAATTTTAAAATGGATTCAACATCATTATCAAACAAAGCAAATTTTACACAGACTATGTAAGTATTTTCACGTTTCATTAAGGACAACAAGTAAATCCCAATTGTTGTAGCAATTTTAAGGGTTCTGAGACTGAATACAGTGCTGAAATTGTTGCTCAGGATGTTACAATTAGCTGCAGTGAGGGTAATCACAACAAAGGAAGTTCCAAAGTAAAGCTGAAGAATGTAGTTGATTATAACTGGGAGTTTAGGTATTATATTGGTCAGTTGGTAGCTTGTCATGTTAGTGGGAAATACTATGCTTATACCTTGAAACCCAAAGGTGTGTATGAATAATCTCTGTAAATATACCTAATATTCACTAAACAAAGATAATTTTAGATAAATTTGGCATGATCAGGGTTGTGAACTTGGATACTGAAGAACGTGCATTAGTAAAAGACTTCAATGGCACTATTCAAGATATTTCATTCGCCTTAACGCCAGCTGTAATATTGGGATGTATTGATAACAAATGGAATTTGTATGTGTATAGTGTTGATCCTGCTAACAATGGTATGGCATGCAATTTACTTATGCATATTAAGCACCCAGAAGTGGACCTATCAGTTGCAAACTACAGGGTTATTTGGTGCCCATACGTTCCGTCCTTTGGAGAGGATTCGGATACCTTGGATGATCCAGCTAAGTTGTTGGTTTTGCTTAATGGCAATAAAGGTATGAAAGAATCATTTTGAGTTATTTTTAATGTTGCAAATAATTTGTTTACTGCTAATAGCTGAGGTTTGGGATGTTAGCATAATAAACTCCAAGTATGGTGCTGGCCCACTTGAGGCAATTAATGATAACGATGGTTACGTTGAAATTGATGGCCATTCGGGAGATATCATCGATGCTTCTTTTTCACCGGATGGCACTGCATTAGCCACTGCAAGTGTAGATGGTTACGTTAAGTTTTTTCAAGTGTATCGCGTTGAATCAGAAAGTCCAAGGTGTCTGCATCAGTGGCAACCTCACGAAGGACGTCCACTCTCATGTTTGCTCTTCCTGGATAACATTAAATCCTATGCAATTTCTGAGTAAGTCTCAAACATTATTTAACCCTCTAGGGGTAGATATGAAGCAAAAATTTATTTTACAGTTCAAAGTTTTGGAAGTTTGCAATTACTGGTTCTGATCACAATGCAGAAATCAAAATTTGGTCTTGTGAATCCTGGTCGTGCCTACAAACCATTCGATTTGAGCCGAATCCACGATCAGTTATTCGTAATTTATTCCTTAAGGTATCCCTCGATATGTCCGCTGAATATTTATTGATGTCTGATATTAACAATCAAATAATGTACGTACTACAAATTCAAAAGAACGAAGAAGAACGCATGGCCAGTATTTCTACTGTTTCCGAGTTCTTGCAACCTGCGTCTATTCTGAGTTTTGGAATTGTCAATGTGGCAAGGACAAGTTTAAGATACTCAAGCAATGAAGAGTTGTACGAGGATTTGGAAGAGTTTGAAGAGGAAGGTGCTACATCGGCCATTGCAATTCGTATGATTGTAATGCAGCCGAAGAGTTTACAAGATTGCACTATTACGTTCAAACCGGAAGGATCAATGGCGTCAAATATTAAGTCTGTTTACGGTACGGTTCCAGAATTTGAAGCCAATGATGACGAGAAACCGACCGAAGAGTTGCCAAAATTAAATGATTTACAGTCTTCTGTAACGCTGTTAATTCAACAACAGCAGCAGCAACAACAAAATGCCCAGCCTCTCAATTTAATGACACCTGACGATTTTAATTCGCCGATTATTAACTCAAGTCCAAATAGTGTGCACAATTCAATGGATATACCGTCACCAGCGACAAAGAAAGACATTCCCATTTTGGAGGCAATTCCAATTTCCCACGCAAGTGGTGGATCTAGCCCAAGTAGGGAAGTTCAAGAGATTTTATCTTTAAATTACAACGAATATATTGCGAATATTCCGGCTAATAACGGAGGTGTACTTTGGGTGCAAAACGATGGAAAAGAAGACAATCGTAAGAAGGAGGATGAAACCAATAAACTGCTAGCTTTAAGACTTTTGAACATGGAGACAATGTTGAAAGAGCAACATAAGCAAATCCAAGAATTGAAGATGCATGTGTTTAAAAAATCAGTTGACAATGACTTATGCAATATGATTCGCAAAGACTTAGACAGTACAATGTCTAATCATCATTTGCAAACAACCAAACTCCTTGAAGGTTTCCTCAAGGAGCAAAAGAGGAAGGAAAATGAACAACTTGAGTATCTGCTTTCAAAACTGACGCAGCAATTAACTCAGAAAGTTGTCGAACAAATTCAACCGTGTATTTCCCACGAGATTAAAAATAACGTAATTCCTTCAGTTTTGAATATTTTCCAAAGTCTGCAGGACCAGTTGGAGATACATTATAAACAAAAATTAACTACAATTGATCACCTCGTTAAGACTAACATTGCCAAACTCTTTAGCAATAAACAAGTAGCGGATTCCCTTAGTTCGTTGATTGTTACGGTGATTACGCCGAATTTAGAATCTTGCTATAAGGAAATGATTGGAACTACGTTGATTCCATCGTGGGAGCGGGCGTGTAATACGATGTTCCAACAGATTCACAATACTTTTACTCAAGGAACCAAAGAATGTATGCAACGAGATAAAACATCCAGTGAACATTAATATCTAATATTTTTCCTCGGCATTTCAGATACTTCTTCCGTTGAAAATTATATGGAACGCCAACGGAAAGTACAAGACAAGGGCAAGGATTTGGTGAATCAGATTCAAACTGTTTCTGAAAATATGAAGCTAAACACTGAGAAGTTAACAGGCGCTGTATCTGAAGAAATTCAAAGACAAATTAATATTTCATGCATTGAGTAAGCCTATCGAAACCTATTCTGTAATTGGATGATATTGGTCTTTGGATTTTTTACAGTATGCAAGAAAAGTTAGGATTGATGATTTCTGAAGTTGTAAAAGATCAAGTACGCCTAGGATTCCGGACTCATTCAGCTCATTTGGAAGACAGTGTTGTTAACGCTGTAAGATCACGAGCTGTGACACCATCTCCTCATGTAATTGACACTCAGGTATCATTTAGTTTTCTTTTCATTTATTTTGCTCAGTGTTCAGCTCTGAAGCTCAGTCGGTAACGCGTGTGACTGTAGTAGTGACAGCGAATCCGGTGACCACTGGTTCAAATCTTGCTGATAGTATTCAAATGATACATATTCTCACAAAATCTAGTTGCAATGACTGCTAATACCCAACTTGTTGATGCATATTATTGAAGTGGAGAACGGGTGCGATGACGGTACGGGACACGCGCCACGACAAATTTAATTTTAATTTAGCTTAATCTCTTGCTTGTATATTTAAATAATGCGTTTGCATTAATCTGGAATTGTTTCAGATGCAAAAGTCTCAACTGCAAGCACTGATCATGAAAGGTAGTATTGACGCAGCATTCCAGCAGGCGCTATCAGCTGCAGCAACTGCATCAGACTTATCTCTGGTCTTGTATGTTTGTGAGAACGTAAATCCAGAAAACATATTTTCTGGTAATAAAGTAGTATTGCAGCAGCATGTACTTCTCAGCTTAGTTCAACAGTTAGGCGCTGATTTATCACAAAAAACTGAGATCAAACACAGGTAACTTTTCAAAAAGTAATTACTGCACAAATAGGAAACCATATTATACTCCTTTTCATGTTTCATAGGTATTTGCAAGAGGCAATAGTTTCTCTGGAGTTGGACAATCCAATGACACGTGAACATGTACCTGCTGTTCTTAATGAATTATCCCAGCAGTTAAAGAAGTTTGACGCGACTAATCCAACCCATAAGTTCGCCACTCGTATGCGCATGCTGCTCTATGCTACAAATGCTCTTATCAAATAATATTTTATTGAAGTATGCGTTTACATTTTACATACATCTTTTTATATGAAATATATTAAGACAGGTGTGTTGAGATACATCTTGTAATGATTGTATAGTATTAATAAGTCTTGTATATTTCAACTTAGTTTGCGCCAGTCAGCATCAGTGCGTGGCAAGTTTTATTTTTTTACATTATTTTATTCAGTAAGAAATGCGTGAATATATTTATTTGCAAGTTTGCATTTAACAAGTAACCTTAGTGATTTTTGATGGTTTTCTCTCCTTTAGTTAATAAAAAAATCACACATGTGAGAAAGTAATGAAATACCGATATTTCTCATTGGTTTTGATTAAATGAAGTCATAATTTCAAGTGTACGTGTACAAGTTTTAACGAAAAACGCTTTACATAGACAGAACATAATTACATGTTATTTATTAGATTTAATTATGGCAGCCTAGGTAATATAACTGAGTTACATCACTGGTATAGTTTATAAATAATAATATGGTTAATGCTTTAATAACTAGAATTTCAATGAGACCATTATTCTTACATCTATAGTCAATATAATGGTTATAATTTACGGGTTAAGGAATCATATCTTGCAAGACAACAAATATCATAATTTTATGAATTGTCATTTCCGTGGAAATTGATTAAAATATTATTGCCATCATTTACAACTCGTGTCGGTGTACGAAGTGCTAAGTACCGAAAAGTAGTAGATTATCTTATAAGAAGGTATGACAACCAACAAAAGACGATGAGAAGTTTAACGTTTTGTAATGAGTTGTGTCGTAAACTTGAATTCATTCCAAAGTAATCTTGAACAGAGGATATAAAGATATATAAATATGATAACAAACGCTCTTTACTGCGCATTAGGAATGATGTAATTACTTACCGAAATTGTCCTGATCGTGGGTTTGTGAGGAAGTTGAGAGTAGGACGGGCGCGAGAAACTCAACATTTTCGAGTATAAAACTCTCCGTAAAACTGCTCCAGACATTGAATAACGTTGCATCGCAACGTAAAACCATGGGACCCGCTGTAAAATAGGGTTTTAATGCTACTAACTCGATGCGGGATTCAGTCATGTTGTTTTTCAGTTTGTTCGGACGAATTCGAACGTATGGCTCTGCAGAATCAACCTGAAATGGAATGCATTCATGTGAGAAACTTACTTTCCATGTATCTGATAATTTGTTACAGTTTCTTGATTAATAGACCAGGTAATATTTGTTGCAGGTTTCCTGTTATCCACCGCACACGTTGCAACAATTTTTTTCCCAATTTCAATCCGCTTGGTGTTGACTTCCATTTGGGGCGCGCTACTAGGCACCTCTAAAAAAAAGTAAAAATTAAATGGTATTATGGCCCCACTCGCATTTTGCCTATTAACCCACCGATAACATTCATGACGGCGCCTTTAAGCTCGGTGTGAAAAAGCGGCGCGTCGGCGGACACTTCGCATTTGAATAAACCAGATAAGTCTTTTTGAACGTTGTGCAGAGTGACTTCATTTGCGCCGCTCTCATGGAGCTGCGAGGGGAAGAAATTATTCATATTTTATATTGACGCTTCAGCAAGTTATTCAGGTACGGTGTATACTTACGTCGACGTTGAAATTGACAACTGGGAATGCTTTCGATGGGGGTGACTCCTTTGGTACGAATCTGTAAAATTCGATTCCGTCCCAGTACCATTTGATAGTATAGAGTGCGACGTCTTCAAGGTCGTAATCGCAAGACAGAGTTACTGAATCATTTACTTTGACGTATTCCGGAACTTTAATAACGAGTGATTTAAGACTTTCAATTTCTGAAAGTGAATACAAATATTTAGTGGATTTTGATATGGTGGTATATAAAATTTATAAGTATCGTTAAGTGTGGTTACGAAGAGTTTAATATTCATTAAGTTGATAAGATTTCACTACTAATGTTCATTTGATAAAACGTTTTTGGCATGTTGCCTTCTTTAGTTTTTTTTTAGTAATTTTAGTAAGTGTTATAGAGAACTTTTATCAACATAATAAAGTTTATAACAAGATCATGTGGAAGTAACGTTTGCTTTCGAAAGTCTTTATTATTTAATTGGCAAAATAGTTTCTCTTTTTATAATAAATTATGAATAATTTGTCGTTACTTTGAAGAGAGAAGGTTAATGCCTCGAAGAAAATGATTAAATATCATATATATTCAATATCATCATAAATTTACATATTTTCAAAAAAATATGAATACAAAAAGACACACCTTTAATCACAATTAAAAATAATAACCACACACCAAACAAAATATCCATAATTCCAAAGTTAAACACTAAAATTTTGTTCAACTTTAATCAGATTCGCGCACTTCTAAAATCTAACACGAATGATTCTGCTATAATCCTGCTACCCACGATGTCAACGCGGAACTGAAGAAGTTTCGAGCGTTTTGCTCGGCATTTACCACCAAACTCTTTGGGTGCGTGCGTGGAGCGCGCTCGATCCGCCTGCAATGGTTTCACTTCTGATATCCCCCCACAGTACAATCCTGCTGAAGTGCATGCATTCGCTGTTTCCGGCATTTTACTAGAATAATACGAATTGAAGATACAAGATTTTTTCTTTTGATCAAACATGCACATTATACCATTGATAATTGTATATCATGTGTACAGAGATGTGTTAAAATATTACATGCCTTTCAAGGAGATTATTAGAGACGTCGCGTTTTCCTGTGCAAACTGAGTTCAACATGTTCGCATGTTATACATTTATAAACGTAAAAAGCCCCAAAAGGGTGAGAAAACTAGAGTTCTTTATTAGGTTGTACAAAAGGCATGCGGTGGTCAAGTTGTAGTAAATGAAGCATTGTGACGGAGTTATTACTTTCACGGAAAGTAATTTATTTCATGCAGATGATTTAATACAAAGCGTATAATCTTAAATTTGGAGAATATTGTGTTGAAGAGAGTTTTATATCTTAATTTCCGACTTTGAATCAAATAAAACTGGATTTTTAAATGGAAACATTGTAATTAAAATCAATTTTAAACTTAATTTTGAGTAATAAAATAATTGTAACAAATATAATAAAATAAGAAACCGCTCAGCTTCCTGAATATAAACAGATTTTAATGATAGCAAAACCCACAGTCCATATTTATATTAAGCCCTACGTTGCTTCGCTCAACTAATGAACAATGAGCAAGAAAATACCAGTGGGTCTGTAAAGCGTGGTCAGGCTCTATGGGCCATAAGGATTCAATTTCCCATCGGGAGAAGAAAGCTGAAGCGAGTACCGCTTTCCTGAATGCGGTCAGCGGACAACGCGGGTTTGTTATTCTTGGGTTTGTTATGGTAATTAATGTACATACATTCCCACAGCATACACTCGTAGGCTGAACTTTATAGTACGTCGTTTTTCGTACGTCGGGGTCCTCTTGTCCTCGCCGTGTTCACACAGTTCCCACTTGGGGCTCGTCAACTCCATTGCAAGTTGCCAACATTGCAATCGAGTATCACGGTGTGTTTGCGAGAGAACACATCCTCTATTACCAAATTTGCGTTTCTAATTTAGCCGCTATTGACACTGCAGTGGGAATTTTCAATATTGCTTTATTAAACAGTCACAGAATGTATTAAGTCATTTTTGGAGCTACCGGAGTCGTGTAATTAATTCCTTCCAATAAACATTCACCAAATCCCTGATGTTTCGTTATTGCACAAGTTGGCAAGGATGGACAATGATCGAAATTAATTTCAGCGGCGCAAATACAATTTAACTTGGAATAATCTACTGGTGAATTGACCCAGTCGCATCATAATCAATCGGGTTTAATACTCAAGCACAAAATACTTGCCGACCCCGTCCTTTGCACAACAAACTTTGCAGTCTGTGCAGCTCCTTGAGGCAGATGTCGTAAATCAAATCTGTTTTAGTGGTTCATACCCGTCTTGTTCATTTCGTTTCCTATATTCCTACTAAGAGGGACTAATCGAGGGGTGTGTCGATAGTGATAAAAATTGAGGAGCTTACGATTGCAGATGAAGCGATAAATCGTAGTACAATTTAATTTACATGGAGTTTGCCTCTCCCCAGCAAAAAGAAAACTTGTATTCTTTTTGGTATCGTGGCAATCACTAAGTTTATTGATACATTCATTGCTGCAGATTCAAAGGGGGCAAGTGTAGAACACGTGATTCGTATCATGATCAATATTTTTATGTCCTGTGTATAGATATTGGAATTTATGTGTTTTGATTTAATAATTTATATCAAAAAAGTTTTTCAACAATTCAAAATGGAACGATTGCATTTATAACATCAAAACAAATGAATACAGATCATGTTGAACTGAATCCAAAAAATGGACCAACTTTCTTTGAACATACATCCAAAACCATTAGTGAGATTAAAATGAAATCACTGAACTGATTGAACATACTCCAATTTTAATAATCGGTTATTGTATTACAATGCATTTGTGTATTAGAAATAGTTTCATTTTAGAGCAAAGTGACAAATTTATATAACAAGATAACAACCATTTAAAAATATTTTTATTAACTCTACACTAACTGTTTGCAATGCCTGGCATATTAAATCAAGCCCTATCATGTTGGTGCACAGTGGTGCATGAAAAATTATAAAAACGAACAGAAAAGGCACAAAGGAAGTGCAATAACATGCAGTGCGCGGACGTTAAGGATTCGTTTGGCATGGCTCGCGAGTATGTGTTTGCTCCTAACAGATCCGAATATTTAAATGAGAATGGCAGAGTGGAAAACATGCAACGCTGATCCCAGCCTTCGGAGCCGGAGCGTACGGTATGAGTCTGGTTCAAGTACATCGTTTGTAGGTGCAAAAGTGAGCAGGACACGGAAGAGCGTTTTGCATCCAGGATTATTCCGTCTTTCGTATATCGCACGGTGGATGCGGCACCTAGGCGGGCCGGCAACAAACGGGACGACCTAGTCGCTTTCGTACGTTTTATGAGAATTACTGAACTGATTGCGAGTGTAATGAAAGACGATTTATGTCCGAAGCATACAAGGCATTGCATGGCACTTAACGGACTAGTCGTCCAGTTGTGTGCATAATCCTTTCGACACTAGCGTGATTTAAAGCTGGCAAAAGAGTGGAGAATAGAGTCATTCATTGAAACGAGGTGTTTATTCGAACTTGTTGTCCTTTCAAAAAACACTAGGGAATTAGCTCCAAAGTGTGAAACTAGTTGCGTTATTTCGTTCCAAATTAAGTTGTGCACAACTATTTTGAAACTTCAAAAGGCTGCTGAAAGTTAAGTGTTCCAAGTATCACTTGGTTCTACCGCGTGGCTAACCGAAACGATGTGGTCGTCGCGGTGACGTGGCGACAACTCCTTTTTGCGCATCACTGACGTCCGTTTCCCGAATCTCATGTGATGCATCACTTCCTGTTTTTAACAATATTCCCAATTTCAAGGGAAAACCTTTTCCTCCCGGCATATGATGTAAACACTAAAAGAGCGCATCCCCATCCCAATATTCATTATGCGCGTTGGTTGGCTGGATTTATAACGCTAGATTTCTGAAATAAAGCACAAGAAAACTTTGCAACTGTTTTTTACTCTAAAACTTCTTCTGGACATAAAATGGCTTAAAAAATGCAAAATAGCATTTGGCATAAAAATAATTGCTAGTTTCTCTAAAAGTTTAGCACTTTAAAGAATTACGGCTATGAGCATTAAGATAAGTGAAGAAATGTATATTTAAATTCACACATCAAGTACACGTAAACACCCATCAAAATTATGACATATCATTGAACAAAACCATTACTTTTCCCCTTCATTTTTAATATGCATATTGAACTTATGCAGTCGATCTAGAATCTCCTGGACCTTTATAAACTCCTTTACTAGAGCCATTCTCAGCTCGTAAAAGTTGGACTTGGTTGCGTCAATAACAGCCTTTTGTACCAGTCGTTTTAATTCCTTATTGATTAGATCCATCTCGGCTTTAATAGCATTTCGTATCATTTCTGTAATATCGGTATTTGCACAAAATAATGGTGTTGCAGTACTGCCACAACTTGTGCATTCACTATCCTTATTATATTGAACCATTGCATTCGTATCACGCGGATGAATGTTATTAACATTCCTGCGATTCATATTGATTTGACTATTGACATTACATGATGATTCCTTTTCGAATGATGCTATATTAATATGCGATGATGAGTTCGAAATCGTTTCAGTGTCTAGGAATGAATGACATTCATGGACAAGCTGGAGTTCTTTGACTTGATTGGTATCAGTGTGCGACTCAGTACTCTCATAAATTGGCTCTTTCTTGCAGAATGAAATCTGAACGATTTTCTCACCATCAAGCAAAGGTATCTTGTTGAGTACATGATTTAGGTTTCTCACGTCGTACGCATAAAGAGTACCCTTTTCGTCACAAATTGCAAAACCAATACCATCTGCACACATGTCGATACATTTCGGAATACAGGGCAGGTTAATTCGGCTGATAGTTGATGTATTATAAAAGTCTCTAATTATGCATTGGCCATTTTCAGTTACATACATCAAGGAATTCTCCCGGTATGCTAAATCACGAATGGCACATTTTGATGCCTCGCTGTATATATTGGTGATTCCCTCAAGTTCCCAGAAGATGCACGCGCCACTGTCAGTGCAAGCAGCAATCATCATACCAAACTGATCATTGGCAACGAAATTAACAAGCTTTCCTGTATTGGATGCATGTAGGGTTGTACTGATTCCATGCTGGTTATAAACGTAAACTCGATTATCTCTCGCAGCAGCGTATAAGAATAAATCATGACAATCAAACGCTAACTTGAAGAACTCATTGTTATCTGTTATTGGTCCTATCTCTTTCTTGATGATACTTCGTTTCATATCATAGATTAAAATTCGATCTTTCTTAGCTATTGCTAGATCACGTTTGTTTAAACTATGAAAAGTGGCGTAATTCGCATCCTCCAGATACTTGATTTGATGAAGGAACTTGACATTGGGATCTCGGAAGGATATGATTTCTATTTCTCCCTTACCAGTTACAATACACATCCATCGAGCTGTGTTTGCCCAGCTTGCAGATCGGATTTGTGAACTCTTTGTGACTGGACTATAGGTTTTTACTATGGTACTGTTGGGCCAATCGTAGCACTGAATTTGGTCGGAGATAGCAGCTAGATGCATTTTGGATACTACTGTGGTTTATGTTCCCAAAACATGCATACCAAAATTATATTTCAAGAAAAACAAACCAGAATTTTGTACAACAGGCCTAAATTAAAACATACGGTAAGATTAACTGTCAAATTTAGAATAAGCAACAAGATTACCATGACAATAAAGAATCAGAGAAACAGTTAACTGCCGAAATTTTACAAATTTCTTTCACGCCTACAAATATACCGCTCCCCACAATATAAAACATGCAATAAAGTACAGCACGCAGATAGAAACAATTTAGCTTGTGTGTATCTACAGATGTTCATCATTGGAAGCGAATATAAATATCCCTCAGTGTTCGGACCTTCAACCCTCCTGCTCTAGACATGCCACTGTAGCATCTTCTCGTCGGCGCTCGTAAATTTTCATTTTCAGTTTTCTTTAATTCAGCGTGCATGCTTGGACCCCTGGTCGTCGAACACAAATCATGCAATTTCGTGCCAAACGTACTCGTATACACATTGCGAACTCCTCTTGAACCCGACCGCGGGCTGATTTATTGTCCATTGTAATACAAGGCAGACTGCAGCGAAGAAGCTCAGACTCTCGCATTGTTGCAAAAATGTGCAAACAACGTCCGGTTATTGTATTATACCTTGAGTACAATTATTTCTTCGTCGACACGCAAGTGAGGTACTCACGTAATTAGTGGCATTAGTACAAAGTGGACTGCACATCTAGAAACCAATGGGCTTACGCAAATAATGAGTAAACGAATTCAATTAATTGGAAACCAGTCATTATTGTGTCATTGTTTCAGTGAAATTGAGCTTAGTGGTAACTGTTTTTCATAAATCGTGTGTTTCCCTTCAGTTATTACGTTTCAATCTTACTTTGATTGACATTTCCAACTGAAGTGGGAGGGACTTTTAAGAATACGACCATTCGCAAATATTGCAATGAGCATTAAAATATCTCATTATAGAAGTGATAATTTTAGTGTACAATGGAACATCGGAAAATCTAGGAATCAAATTAACCATATACTAAAAACAGTCATTTTTAGTTTCATATGAGAACGATGCCATGTTCATATTGCCTGAATGGTCGTAGGATTCTTAAACACTTTTGCGTTTCATATTATTGATTTATTTACGATGAACTATATGACACTTATCAATTGTTTTAAAGATTCACTAGCCGAATTACTATCAAAATATTTCAAATTCGCCAACGCCCTCTGCATATACTCCTCGTTGAGCTGTTTCGTCCTCTCCATTGCATTTCCTCTCTTTACCAAATCTACAACAACATCTATTCTATTGTCATACACCGCCTTATGGAGCTCGTCATATGCATCAGGTTCTTCGTCCAATGTCAACATCACTGGCGCACAGACAAAATCAACTTTGCCATCTTTAAAATTCTGCAGATCTATATTCGCCTGCCACGCAAGTGACAAATGTTTACCAAACAAATAAGCACTTTGCTGAGCTTCATCGTCATGCCCTGCTAGCAACAAAGCAGCCCTACATGATTTCCCCAATAAGTTACCACTCACCAATACATTTCTCAGAACCCACTCCGCTTTAGAATGTCCTAATATCTCGTCTACCTTATAGGGACCATAATCTACCTTTTCCGAAGTAAATTCTTTACAATAATCGGACATATTTTCTGAGAGCTTTGGTTTATGCGCAATAGGAAAGTCTCCATCGGAAAGGAATAAGCTTTCGGAGTAATCAAGTATTGTTGAAGAGATGATTTCATTGACATTCTGGTTACGAACATTAGAGATGTCATTAAAACTTTTGCTTAAAAGGTAGTCCCCACTTAACAAAGCTATTTTGTTGCCGTAATTAAGAACGTCGGCGTTTAGAAATTCGTTGTCTACTGTGATAACACTATTGTGAATTAGGTAACTGGTGCGGATCATTTCTGTAACTTCAGCAAGAACCCGTTGACTGTGCAAGATACCAGCAGTTATGTCTTGATCAATCGGAGAGAACGTCTTCTTAAGTCCGCCGGCTTTAGAGACAAGTAGAACGATTAATCCCCAAGGTGGCGTATTGGATTTAAAGAGGACGTCCCTATCAAAAAATTATCATTCTAACCCGTTGCTAAATCCTAGATGGTTTTTTATTATTGAATCACAAAATTGTTTTACGCTTTACTTACTTTGCAACTTTTAGCAAAGGATGGTCAGTTCCGGTAAGTTTCTTCATGTACAATGCTGTGTTGGCGATTTCATCGTTGAGGAGCCATCTCAAGTTAAGGAAAGAAGTTGAATACCCCACTACTCGTTCCGCTTCTTTAATGGAATTACTTTGTGTGCGATATTCACTCTCTTGTTGGTTAATGGTGAATGCGCGGGGTTCAACTGATAGATACCTTTTAAGAGACACCGGTTTTGGCATATTTTGTAATATTCGTCGCATCATGACAACGGACCAACTGGGCCAACCAAACTGAATACACGCTTATTGTTCTAATTATATAAGGCACGATTTAAGCTAATAATAGATAGATAGGCAAGCAGACGGCTTATGTCGTTTTGGTTTCAACTCGACGCTCTATAACCTAACAAACATCGCGTTGATTTGATCTTGTAGAACTGCCGCCGCCAACTCGAAATAAAATCAATACTAGCATTACAACGCAACAGTGTACTTACAAACAATAAACTACCCAATTATATGCAATTAATTGATCAATTTCTTGCATTTATTATACAATCATAAATTACATTTCAAATTTTAACGACTCTAATAAATCAGCGAGTGAACGCTTCGCAGGACTATTATCAAACGCAGCAAGGTAAGCAAATGAATCCCTAATCAACTCCATTTGTACATTTTGACATTCCTGAACCGCATTTGTGCTACTGATGAAGTCGTGGATTTTATCATAATCACAGTTTCCTACATTGTCCCTTCCTTTACTGATATCTTCATATAATTCTGGATGACTGCTAAGGCACCACATTACAGGAGCACTCACTAAGAAATAGTTTCCAAAGTCTCTTCGCGTGAACATTTCCAATTCAAGTTTTATCTGCCACGCCAAAGCCATGTGTTTACCCAGTAAAAACGCCTTCTCTTGTAGTTGTTTGCTCTGATTGGACAAAATAAAAACAGCTTGGCATGATTTACCAAGTAAATTAGCACCGCCTAAAATATTTCGCAGAAACCATTCTGCTTTACTGTGGCCCAGAATATCATTCACCTGGTATGGTCCCATATCTGAGGCTTGAATACTATTCACGTCCCTTGATTGCTCCTGATTGATTGCGATTGGTTTCGACGGTAGCGGGAAATTCTGTAAATCTCTTATTCCAAGAAATTCATTTTCTGTAAGGTCTCGAAGTGTAGATGATATTAATTCATTCACATCGTGGTTTTTGATGTTGGCGAGGTCATTGAAGCATTTGCTTAGGATGTAATCCCCACTGAGAAGTGCGAGTTTATTGCCGAAGAAAATATCGTGTGTATTAGTGTTATCTGGAAAATTTTCCGAAGAATTCAAGAGGCCACAATGCACGAGCATACTGGTACGAATCATTTCGGCCACATCCGCGAGAATCCTCTGAGTATGTAGAATTCCTTCAGAGAAAATCTCTACCTTAACACAACCAAAATTAATAATTACTTATTCGTTTAATTTACCTGCAGTCCTATCAAGATCCAAATTTTGTGTACTATTAGTTCCGCCACATTTTGCAACCAAAAGAACAATTAATCCCCACGTAGGAACGTCAGTTTTAAAAAGAAATCCTTTGGCCGCTTCTATTAACGGATGCTCCACATTTACCAATTTCTTAATATGCGTTGCAATATTTGCTATTTCGTCATTCAGAAGCCATCGAAGATTTAAGAATGAAGTGGGATATCCTACGACTTTTTCAGCTTCTTTGACAGCGACGTGAAAACTGGCAATTACTGGCTTTGGTGCTGAGTTTGTCGATACATTTGGCCTTTTTATGATGTTTTGAACTAGTGATTGTGATTTCAGGTGATTTACGATAGATTTAAACATTATCTATAGAAAAAGAGTAAAATAGTTTAATATGTGAAAATAATCTCAAATTTTTAATGGATACGACAGACGCGACAGATAATCCGCATAAGTGCGGATATTTGAAACTTGAATATTGGTTATAGGCAACTCTATTCACGCCTAAGAGTTTACTAGAATTCCTCATTTTCTAGTACGGAATATTTCTGATTACACTAATTTATGTATATAAATAGACTTTACTGTTAGTAATTAAATTCTATACCCTACTATTTATTAATTAATGTTTATCAGCTATATAATTTCTTCATATCTAATAAACATTGCCTAACCATTTAATGAACGAAAAAGTCCTAAATAAATTAATAAATAACACTGCTATTGCATGTGTGTTGTAAGCTATGACCATGGTTGTTGCTAGGTTATGTGGATTTTAACAACTAAAATCACAAGTGCTTACTACTTTTTTGGTTTTCCTTACACTGCACTTCACACCTATCTAGTCTGTTAAAACTTCATGAACCACTGCATGTACTTATATAGCCGAAAGCACTGAAACTAAGCACGGGTTCCGAACGTGGTTTATCAAACAGCCACCAGCTTGATTACAATAAATTGGAGTGGATGATTGCGCAGCGCAATTCATATCGTATTCCACCAGCGACATGGAGTCTCAGCGTACCTTCAACATACAGTTAACCATTAACTACGTAAAGAGCTCGTAACAGACGAGAAAACATTTGTATTAAGTTCTCTGGTACTATTTGGATGATTGAGCTTTATTTTTACAAGATGTATAAAGTTAACACTTAATAATAATATTTACGTCAGATATGAAATACCCGTCATAAAAAGATTAGACTGATTCATATAAAAAAATAGAATAGAAAAATATGTAAATATTTCTAACAAATTTAAGTAACTTTTATCTAATGTCAGATCGCTGTTGATCTGTTTCGGACTAGTACCTCCGCTTTACCAAGCCTAACATTTACAATATCCACATTGGAAATTAAGATTAATTAAAAATATGCATTACCATATATATATGCATCTATATACTATTATTGTTGATTTTGTCTTTGTTACCTACTTAATCTGCACTCCAGTCAAACTATTGCATATTCGACGTATGCAACACACTCGTCATATTGAGTAGGCGCGTCGCTCAGCAATTTGCGAAAACTACTTGTAGAATATACACAATTAGTAATTAACAATGTTTTATGCGATTGAGGTCTTTACAGGTCTTGCATTGCTGCGATAATGTTTCCCAAGGCAGTGCGTGCATCGGAGTGTGGAAGTTGATTGAGCACATCCAAGGCAGCATTGGAATGCTCGATTTGAAGCACTTTGGTCTTTTCTAAGCCGCTGCCATTTTGTACAGCTTGCCTGATGAGTTCATAATCCACATCGTTAATACGTTCCGCACCCTTCTCAATTTCGCTGTAAAACTCGGGGTTTTCGTGGATGTGGAACATAACTGGTGCACAGACCAAACTGAAGGAACCTGTTGTTCCAGGCATGAAAGGTTCCCGATCTAAACATGCTTGCCATGCTAAAGCTAAGTGCTTCCCGAATTTATATCCTTGCTCCTGGAGTTGTATTGTGTGTCCTGCTAGTTTTAATGCACCTTGGCAGGATTTTCCAAGTAATGATCCGGCATTCAATACATTTCTCAGTGTCCATTCTGCAATTGGGTTACCTAGGGCATCACTGACTACCATAGGTTCAATTCCATTTTCGGTAAGTTGCGTGATTTCAATTTTTTTCGAGCTGGGTTTTGCTGGAAGAGGATTGTTTTGTTTATCGCGAGGACCAACGAATTCTGCTTCTGCCAAGTCCCGGACAACTGAACTCATCAACTCTACTAATTCCTGGTTTCTAAGTCCAGCCAGTTCAGAACAACTATTACTGAGTAGATAGTCTCCGCTCAAGAGAGCAATTTTGTTTCCGAATAGCATGTCCCCAGAATCTTCGGTAGTTTTTTGTAGGTTGACCATACCCTTGTGGAGCAAATGGCTAGTACGCATCATTTCGGTAACTTCGGCTAACGCGCGTTGGGAATGTAGCACACCCGCTGCCTTGTCCTGTTCCATGTCCGGAATGTCAGTCGTGTGACCTGCTGCTTTCGAAACCAAGAGGACAATAAGCCCCCAAGCCTGCATGTTATTCTTACCATTGTACAACAAGCCTCTGAAAGAAAACCCAAAGGCAATTTAGAACGAAACTAAAAACACGAAAACAACAGGTGTATAGATGTGAGCGCTTTCTAATAAAAAGAAATTGAATTTTTGGCTACTGCCCAATATTAGCAACTAGGTAGGTCTTTCTGCTTACTTGGCTGTTTTCAATAATGGATGATTGGAGCCAACCAGTTTTCGAAGATGCAGCGCAACGTTGGCGATCTCATCCGAAAGCAACCATCTCAGACTAAGAAACGATGTGGGATATCCGACAATCTTCTCCGCCTCGCTTACCGCCCTGTTCCAATCCGGTTTACGTGCATGGCTCAGATTCGGTTGCTGACGGCGGCTATCCGTTGATGTAAACCGAAAACATAGCGCACTCGCGTTTGCACCACTCGCAATCCACCGTCGATTTGATAAAGGCATGCGCACCCTACTTAGCAGTTGACGGAAACTCATCGTGAAGAAGACGGACCTGCTCGGACCACTGGCGTGCGACTACTGCATGCTGCAAGGTTTAAGAAAGTTTTTCGATGGCGCGGCGAACAGGTGAAAGTTGACCTGAATTAATCCTACTTAAGAGTTACGTGGTGGCACGGTCGGCATGATGCGTGTAGCACCGTCGATAAGCGGTGTATTCTTCATTGAAATGAGATTGTTACTGACTCTGACCACACATCGTCAGAGTGGGGTTGATGATGGAATGTTAATCGGATTTGACGGTATATTTATGAATGGACGGACTTTTTGTGTTCAAACAAAATTCTCACATTCGGAGCTGTGTCTAAAAGCTAGAGAGGTTTAATTTGATTACCTAATATGATGAGGAAGATACTTAAAATGAAGTTGCTGGATAAAACTAAATCTTTTATTAATTATGATGAAGATACAAATCATCCCCAATGAAATTATTTCATAATGCAATAGAGATTCTGCTCATTTAAATCAATCACAAATCTATTTTGCATTGTTTTCAACGCTGTTCGTTTTCATCAAACGAACCACTTTACAACGCTTCCAGGTCACGTTCAATTGCAAACGGTTCTGACCTTCATACTATAAATCCAATTCAAGCATTCGAGCACGTGCTAGACGCAACAGATAGATAGATAGACGTAAGCAAACAATAATTCATGCATAAACCGTGGAAGCCGTGAACAAATCAATAATATGCGCGCCGCAAAATATTCAAATCTCGACACCAACCGAGCATCTCCGATCCCGCCGTCCTGCTGCGGTGGTTGGCGGCTGGGATTGCACCAATTCCATTCACGTATATGACACGTGTGCTGCAAGTGTTAGACGAACAGGGCAAGTGGCACAAGGTGCCGCAATCGCATGTAGCGCATGTTTGGTTATCGCCTGCAAGTACGCCGGAATCGTTCAAATAGTCAAATCAGTGGCGGACGTCGTGCTGTGTGTATTTCCAGTCAGTGCTGGGTTGGATTGTCCCGTTCCAGCGCGTCGTATTTACGCGTGAGTCGAGCCGGTGTACGCTGTCTTCCTGCATGTGTCATTTGAAGTCCAGTTATAAATAAACCCGAAGGCTGCTAGACCGTTCTAGGTCTCGACGAAAGTAACGAGAGCCCTTTGACACGCTTGGCGTGCACGTCGTACACGGAAGTACGCGTGAACACTGCAACGAGTGAGATATTGGTGACAACTCTCGTTCTTATCAGAATATTCCCGGTGGAACAACGTGTCTGACTTGGGAGGTGAAGAGAAGAAAGAACTCTCACTCAACCTTTTGTTTCGCTAATTGCAGGTAATTATAAAGTGCTATTTTTCAATTACATTAAAATGTATTATATATTTGCATATGTAGATATGAAAAAATCAATATATCAATCTCATTTGAATTATGTCTCTTGTGCAATTCACGAACTTGTCGGGTTGGCCAACGGTTTCATATGTTTTCCAGTCGATATCATAATATTAACTGTTTTATTGAACAGACGGTCGTTTATTGATAAAATACATATGATTAATAGTGAATTGATAAAACAGCTCAGTTTTTAGGAATAATCGTGTTACATGAATAAATAATTCTGAATGATATATTGCATTCATATTAAAGAGCTTAATTTGGGTTACAATTTATCGTAATCTTTGTGTTATTAAATCGTGTATTGTTTGTACTTCCCATACAGATTATTAATTTATCGATTGTTTGAGTTTCATTGGGAGTAGGTAGCTGCATATATTTTTTATCTTTCATCATACAAATTATAATAATTTTCGATTCTACTAAAAAAAAAATTACAGAAAAAATAGACGAAACATTATTTTAAATGTATTTCTAGTAGCCATTTTGTTTTGATAAAATAAATTTCAGTTGTTTCTAAAGTACGAGTCTTATTTATTTATAATAAACAGGTAAAATATTTAAATATGGGTAAAATTTACCCATGTTAGAACTTTATCAATATGGAAATATTCCATTCGTTAAAATAGATTTTTTACAATTTTATTACCTTTCTTGTAAAAGGAGTAATTTCTAAGAAATCTTATTAAACTCAATTCTTCTTAACCAGCGTTTTCCATATATTAATGACAATTTTGTCTTCAATTTGAACTCGTGTTGCAACAATATGTCTTTAGACATATCAGATATTTAATTAGCGGCATTTGTTAAGCTATAAGTATTTGTGCAATTGCCAAGTGCGCATTTGGATTGATAATTGTCAGTAATAAAACCGACGCATCATATTTCAATGATAAATTGCTGTCTTTTTTCAATGAAGTGAGTGAATGTTAACATTATACGTTGTTATGTAACTTATTAATACTTCTTCGAGGTCATTTAACTAGTCATGGTCAAGGCCAATGTTCTTAAACTAAGCGAGACTTGAAGCGTTTGAATTATGTTGCTATAGATGATCATGTATGAACAACATGCAGCATATGTCCTTAGTTATCAATCAAAATTCACGTGAATAAGATATACTATGGATGACTAATTACTATATAGAATTGACGCAAGTCTGGACTGCAATTCGTCATGAGATACCTTGACAGATCTAATAACAAGTACTGCGTTTCACTTCTAGAGTACAAAAATAGAATCAAGAATCTAAACGCATGGAATTTTTTACAGACCTTGTTTGAAATAGTTGACTATCGATTACGCATTCTGATCATAAACAAGCGACCAATAAACAAGCACTTAATTGTAATTATATAATAACTTCAGGTTGTCTCAACTTGAATCACGGATCAAAATTCAAGTTCCATTTGAATAACTCTTTATTATTTGCAAGTCAAAATAAACTTAGGAATTCCTACAGCACAGAATAAGTAGCTTTAATTGTCACGTTTAATGTCGATGTTTATCGATTTTTAACGGATAATCTATTTTGCTAAATAAATAAAATTCTAGTATGTTTGCATTCCTCTCGAAATCTCTTCACATTGCAAATATGTGATTTTTTACGCAACACGTAGTGTATGTAACTAACAAGCGTTAATAAAATGATTTAATGCAATCAAACAATCAAAGCTGACCTAGATATTCAAACTACTTGCTATTATTTACCTCAATATAGTTTTATTCTCAATCTACGCATTTTATAAATTAGTTAAAATGATTGCATCGTGAGTGTTCTATTTTATTCTACTAAATTGGTTGCGAATTGATTACTAAAGTCATAAATAAATGCTCTTCTTATTTGAGTAACATTTATTCATTATTTTCATTATATTCATATAACCAGATGGAAGAAGCAATCATTTCAAAATAGTACGCGAAAATATCAAGGATAAAAGATCGAAAGATCCCTAATACAAGATTTTAAACCCAATTGCCAATCGAGGATGGCAATACTTCACGGGTGTGGAGAGCGATTATTATTTAATGTAAGCAGATAATTGGTGTTTTTTCAGAAAACATATGGCTGAATTGTGGCAAGGGCCACCCAAACAAGGCTTGTACGATCCGTCGTTTGAGAAAGAAGCTTGCGGTGTTGGTTTTATCGTCTCCATCGATGGCCGCCGATCCCATAAGATTGTCCGCGATGCCCAACGACTTTCGATTTCCATGAACCATCGTGGGGCATGTGCCTGCGACAATGACACCGGTGATGGAGCTGGTATCTTGGCAGCCATACCTCATGATTTCTACTTTGCTCGTTTGAAGTATGTATTGGTAATTTCAAAGTATTGCGATGCAAACAAACCCAAAACGTGTCACCACTTATCAAATCACATTAATTTAATTTGTTTTGAGTTTGTTTAATGAGTGTTGTATTTGAAGTGCAATTAACTTTATCCGCAGTAGCAGTTATTGGTTTCTTTTTACTAGACTAGACTAATCGAGTGCTTAACCAAAACAGTAATCAATACTGAAACTCATTAACAGTAATTATTTTGCAATATGGCTCAGAACGATTTACAATCGACTCATGTTTGCGATAAGGCCGTATGGTTGTTAATAAAATCTATTTTATTTCAGAGATTCCGACAATGTGCAACTACCTCCATCCGGGAAATACGCTACGGGCATTTTCTTCCTGGACAAGTTGCATCATCATGAATCAGAGTCCAAGTTGGCGGTCTTGGCAGAGGAGATTGGTCTTTCGGTCATTGCCTGGAGAACAGTCCCGACTGACTGTTCCGCTATTGGCACGGTTGCGAGGAATTCTGAACCATTCATGCGACAAGTGTTTGTACAATCCAGTACACCTGATATTACCGAGGCCGAGTTTGATACAAAAATCTTTGTGTTGCGTAAAAGATCAACACACACCATTCCTGCACCCGGCAAACGCTTTTATGTTTGTTCCTTGAGTAGACGGATAATTGTCTACAAAGGACAATTAACTAGTGATCAACTTTGGACGTACTTTCTTGATCTCAGCGAGCCTATGTTTGAGACCTATCTTGCCTTGGTACATACTCGATTTTCTACCAACACTTTTCCAAGTTGGGAACGTGCACATCCTCTGCGAATGTTGGCTCACAATGGCGAAATCAACACATTGCGTGGAAATGTCAACTGTATGAAAGCCCGTGAAGGTGTCATGCATAGTGATGAGTTTGGAGATGATCTCCAAAAGCTATACCCAGTTGTAGAACCCAATCTCTCTGATTCTGGATCAGCTGATTGCGTACTTGAGTTCTTGGTACATGCTGGAAAACGTACCTTGCCAGAAGCTGTAATGACCATGGTCCCTGAAGCGTGGCAGAATGACCCAACAATGTCGGAAGAAAAGAGAAATTATTATCACTGGGCAGCATGCACCATGGAGCCATGGGATGGTCCTGCTTTGATTTCGTTCACTGATGGTCGTTACATTGGTGCCATTTTGGATCGTAATGGTTTACGTCCATCTCGATTTTATCTTACCAAAGATAATACGATGATTATGGCTAGTGAGGTAGAGAACTAGTTTATTTTTGAATGATACGCCTTCACTAATTGTTTATTTGATTTTCTTAGGTTGGTGTTTATGATGTGGATCCTGCGGAAGTTGTCCTTAAGTCTCGTTTGAAACCCGGTAGAATGTTGTTGGTGGATACTGAAGAAAAGAAATTTATTCAAGATGTTGCTTTGAAACAGCATATTGCCCAATCACGGCCCCATACTGATTGGTTAAATGAACAGGTGTGTTATAAGCCATATAAGCTGATGCAATTATCGATTTCTTGATATTATATTATGAAACTAGGTGGCACATAAATGTGCAATCGAATTGTGCTCAAGCTCAATAATGATACAATCAATTTATTTCTCTTTGCATGTATTTTAAAATGGCGTCTTCAGATGGTGAGTGATTAAGTAATGATTGGTGTATATTTGAGTTGTGTAGCTTTCGGATAATTTCAATCATTTTACATTCCAATGATATCAATTAGAGGAGAAAAGGACGAAGCTAGTCATCGCATAAATAGTTTTCTTTCCTATTAAGCATGTCAAGGCGATTTCTGGACTTTGTTTGGTTTTGATTGAATTCTGCTTATGAATATTTAGTATTTAAATTTTGAACAAAATGATGTGGAAACAAAACAACTTTTTCGGGCAATTGCTAACGTATTTTACTTTTTTTTTGTTAGATCACAATGGATGATCTTCGTAAAGCACATTTGGACGCTGGTCACCCAGCGGAAGCAGGATATTCACCGAGTGGTTTGGACGATAAAAGATTGTCTCTCTATAATTACACTACTGAAACCATACGCATGCTGCTTCTGCCAATGTTGAACGATAAGAAGGAAGCCTTAGGATCGATGGGCAATGATGTGCCATTGGCTTGCTTGTCACAATTTACGCCGTTGATGTACGACTACTTCAAACAGTTGTTTGCACAAGTTACTAATCCTCCCATTGATCCATTTCGTGAGAAGGTGGTTATGTCCTTACAGTGCCCAATTGGTCCTCAGAAAAATATTTTGCAACCTAGCTCTAAACATGTACACAGATTATGGTTACTACAGCCTATCATTTCGATTCATGATCTGAAGGTCTTGCAACTGACCACTCATCGTGATTGGACAACCAAAGTTATTGATACAACGTATGATGTTCGTCTAGGTGCATCGGGAATGGTAGCAAGATTAACGGAAGTTTGCGAAGAAGCAGAGGAGGCGTCTAAAAATAATCAGATATTAATATTGTCTGATAGACGAGCATGCCAGGAACGAGTTCCTTTAAGTAGTTTGTTATCTTTGGGTGCCATTCATCACCATTTGATTGAGACTCGAGCTAGGATGAAGGTGGCTTTGGTTGTTGAGACTGCTGAAGCGAGAGAAGTACATCATATTTGTGTTCTCTTGGGTTATGGTGCAGACGCGATCTGTCCTTATTTACCTTTGGAACTTGCTAGAAGTTTGAGGGAAAATGGGGTTCTTGATGCTATGTATACCGATGACGTAGTGTTTACTAACTATGCTACAGCAATGCAAACTGGTATTAATAAAGTAATGGCAAAAATGGGTATTTCAACCCTTCAATCCTACAAAGGTGCTCAGATTTTTGAAGCAGTGGGTTTAGCTGATGACGTGGTTGAGAAATGCTTTAAGAATACGCCTTCTCGAATTGGTGGTATATCTTTGGACATACTATCAGAGGAGGCTTTTGAGCGTCACCGTAATGCTTACCAGCTTGCTATTGATTCGCGCATTTTGAGAGACATTGGTAACTATCATTGGAGAGCTGGTGGCGAGAAACATCTTAACGAACCAGCAAGTATAGCTGCTCTTCAGGAAGCTGCTTCTAACAAGAGCAAAAGTGCATATGAGAAGTTCTGCGAAGTGAATATGGAGTCGGTACGCAATTGCATGCTACGGGGACGTTTAGATTTGAGAAAGTTGGATCAATCATTGCCCATGTCAGAAATTGAACCTGCTGCAGAGATTGTTAAACGATTTGCAACTGGAGCAATGAGTTTTGGATCCATCAGCATTGAAGCACATCAGTCATTGGCACTGGCCATGAATAAAATTGGTGGCAAGAGTAATACAGGCGAAGGTGGTGAAAATCCAGAGAGATATTTGGATCTAAACAAGCGCTCGGCTATCAAACAAGTTGCATCAGGTCGTTTTGGAGTTACATCCTCATATTTAGCCCACGCAGATGACTTGCAAATTAAAATGGCTCAGGGTGCTAAACCAGGAGAAGGAGGTGAATTAGGAGGCAACAAAGTAACCACTGATATTGCTAGAACTAGGCACTCTGTTGCTGGTGTTGGCTTAATTTCTCCACCACCTCATCACGACATCTATTCTATCGAAGATTTGGCAGAGCTGATTTACGATTTGAAATGTGCCAACCCTGAAGCTAGAATATCAGTGAAACTTGTGTCTGAAGTAGGAGTAGGTGTTGTTGCTTCTGGTGTAGCTAAAGGTAAAGCCGAACACATTGTTGTTTCCGGTCATGATGGAGGCACCGGTGCCAGTAGCTGGACTGGAATTAAAAACGCTGGCCTTCCATGGGAGTTGGGCATCGCTGAAACTCATCAGGTGCTTGTATTAAACAACTTGCGATCTAGAATTGTTCTTCAAGCAGATGGACAGATTCGTACTGGATTTGATGTTGTGGTTGCTGCTTGTTTAGGTGCTGATGAAATTGGATTTAGCACTGCGCCACTCATTGTCCTAGGATGTACTATGATGAGAAAATGCCATTTGAATACCTGCCCCGTGGGTGTTGCTACACAAGATCCAATTCTACGTAAGAAGTTTACTGGTCAACCTGAGCATGTAGTCAATTATCTATTTATGGTTGCTGAAGAAGTTCGTGCTCACATGGCATCTATTGGTGTCCGCACTTTCCAGGAACTGATTGGTCGCACCGATTTTCTAAAACCGTTAGAAACGGGTAACACTAAGGCCAAGACATTGAATCTTAATTTAATCCTCCAAAATGCGTTACACATGCGTCCTGGAGTTAATATCAAAGGAGGATCGAAGAAACAAGATTTCCAGTTGGAGCAAAGGTTGGATCATGAGCTGATAAAACAGGCATCTCCGGTAATTGATGGAAAGTTAAACACAGTTGCAATTACCATGAAGATCTATAACGAATGTCGTGCATTTGGAAGTACCTTAAGTTACCACATATCAAAGAAATATCACGAGGAAGGTCTTCCTGATGGTTACTCTATAAATATCAATCTAACTGGTTCTGCTGGTCAGAGTTTCTGCGCATTTTTAGCCAGGGGCATCACATGTGTACTTGAAGGTGACGCGAATGACTATGTTGGTAAAGGATTATCTGGTGGAACCATTATCATCTATCCACCAAAGGTATCACCTTTTGAATCTCATCTCAATGTTATTTGTGGTAACGTGTGTTTGTATGGTGCTACCAGTGGAAAGGCATTTATGCGTGGTATTGCGTCTGAACGTTTTGCGGTCCGCAATTCTGGAGCAACAGCGGTTGTTGAAGGTGTAGGTGATCATGGATGCGAGTATATGACTGGTGGAACAGTTTTAATTCTTGGTTTAACTGGTCGTAATTTTGCTGCTGGCATGTCTGGAGGTATTGCCTATGTTTGGGATATTGATGGTACCTTCAAGGGGAAGTGCAATCAAGAAATGGTCGAGTTGTGTAAACTGGAATTAGCAGAAGATATAGAATTGGTTAAGGGTTTACTCAACGAGTTTATTGACTACACAGGTAGTTTGGTTGCTAAAAATATTCTTTATGATTTTGGTAACAAAGTCAAAGAGTTTGTAAAAGTATTCCCTTATGATTATCAACGGGCTCTCAAAGAGGGTGCTTTAGGTGTCAAAGAAGTAAAATCAAATGGTATGATGAACGGTAACTCAACAGAACCTAAAATTCAAGACATCGAAGATTCCGTCTCGAATGTTAACATCGAAGTTAAAAGAGCAGAACGGGCATTAGACAAAACACGTGGTTTTATGAAGTACCAACGCGAAACGATCATGTACAGGGCACCTGAAAAACGCTTGAAGGATTGGGATGAAATTTACAATTTTCAACATGTGCGTAAAGGTTTACGGATGCAAGCCGCTAGGTGCATGGAATGTGGTGTCCCATTTTGCCAATCAAATAGTCATGGTTGCCCTCTGGGCAATATCATTCCAAAATGGAACCTGCTTATTTTCCAAAATCAATGGCAGCAAGCATTGAATCACTTGTTGCAAACAAATAATTTTCCAGAATTTACTGGAAGAGTTTGCCCAGCACCTTGTGAAGCAGCCTGTGTATTGGGCATTAGTGAACCTGCAGTAACTATTAAAAACATTGAATGTGCGATAATTGACCATGCATTTGAGAATGGCTGGATTCAGCCACAATTGCCTCCGTTCAGGACCGGTAAGCGTGTTGCAATTGTTGGTTCGGGGCCATCAGGACTTGCATGTGCGCAGCAACTGAATAAAAGTGGACATTTGGTAACTGTCTTCGAGCGTAATGATAGAGTTGGCGGTTTGTTACAATATGGCATTCCTACAATGAAGCTAAGTAAAGCTGTAGTGCAGCGGAGAGTTGATTTGCTAGCTGCGGAAGGAATTATATTCCAGACTAATGTCAATGTCGGAAAAGACATTTCCGCGAAAGACTTGTGCGGGGAAAACGACGCTGTTGTGTTGTGTACAGGCGCAACATGGCCCCGTGATTTACCCCTGCCTGGTAGAGAATTGGGCGGAATTTACTTTGCGATGGAATTTCTTGAGAGTTGGCAGAAACGACAGCTTGGTGGAAATGTAGAAGGTCCACATGCAAAGGACAAGCACGTTATTGTTATTGGGGGTGGTGATACCGGCTGTGATTGCATTGCCACTTCAATACGTCATGGCGCAGCATCAATTACTACATTCGAAATTCTCCCAGAACCGAAACCACAACGAGGTGCTGACAATCCATGGCCGCAATGGCCTCGCATTTTCCGTGTTGATTACGGGCATGACGAGGTAAAAGTTCGCCATGGGTCTGATCCCAGAGTATTCAGTACATTAACCCAGGAATTTTTGGATGACGGCAATGGACATGTATCCGGTATTAAAACTATTAATGTAGAATGGATAAAAGACGATTGTGGTAGATGGGAGATGAAACAGTTACCGGGTACTGACAAAGTCTACAAAGCTGATTTAGTCCTACTAGCGATGGGTTTTCTAGGACCAGAGCGAGCAATTGCCAAGCAACTGGAGCTTAAATTAGATGCACGTTCCAACTTCCAATCGAATCAATATCTTACAAGCTGTTCGAATGTATTTGCTGCAGGAGGTAATTAAATATATCAATCTAATTAATATCGACCTAGATACTAATATCTTGTTATTAATTTATAGATTGTCGTCGAGGACAAAGTTTGGTTGTGTGGGCTATATCAGAGGGACGTCAGGCAGCAAAACGCGTCGACGCATTTTTGAGCAACGGTCTTACATCATTGCCTGGTCCTGGAGGTGTCATTCAGCCACAACAATGTCTAGTTTAAATACTTATTTAACAAAAGTAGTTTTTAATCATTCAGAGGTGATATTTGTTTGTTATAGAGAAAATGATTACTAGTATACGGCTTCAGTTTCTACTATCGTATACCAGCATAATCGGACAATAAGGGCGAAAACAGAAGTATATGAATTAATATTCTTAGAAATCTTGAATGGAATCATGTTAATGTTGGAAACAGAGTCTATGTCATTGTTGTCAATACAAGTCAATATTTAATATAAAAATTTAATGTTACATTTTGTAGCTTCTAAATGTAGTGCTACGTCGTTTCAATAAAGTTGTTTATTAGAGATTGAAGGTATCAATTCATTGCTTATCTAAACACTTCTAATCCTAAATGATATAAGATTACTAGGAGGTACAATTATTAGTAGTAGCAAACGGTATATGGAATAACCATGGTGACATTTTCTCATAAATTGTTTCTGGCAATAGTTTTGATATTTGCAGATGAAATTAAAGGATCAGACGGTTAGTTTTCTCTCTTTTTTTTTATTATTTGTATTGCTGCAAGAAAGTAAAGAAACAATGTTTTCGTAGATTTCACTGAGCAAGTAAAATCAATCGTAGACTGTTTTAAAGATGTAATCAAAAATGGTATGGATTTTGAAGATCATCATATTACGTCTTTAGAAAATATTCATGTCGATGAATTTGATGCACCTATTACTATACCAATGTTTCAGTGAGTATTAGGTTTTATCTAATGAGATAAAATTAATAGTTTATTCCAGGGGTGATTACAACTTTACTAATATACTCCTGAAGGGAACGAGTGACTTTGATGTGTCTCAAACAATAGATCACGTTGAAGATATTGTTGATTTTAAAATTACATTAAATAACATTGATTTTTCTAGTCAATATTCTTTTGATAGTAAACTTATGGGGCTTGCTGATTTTCTAGGAAAAGGAGATTTTAAGTAAGTGAATATCGAACATAATCATACATCTGTTATCATAATGATGATGTCATTGGTACAGATTTCACATGACGTTTGATATCAGTGGTAGTGCTACTGGAATGATGAGTGGTCCAATAAAGATCAAACTAACACCTGCAATTGAATCAGATGTAGGTAATAATGAAATGTACCCGTGTTGTTATTTAATTGTTGTTACACATTATAGCTTGTAATGACTGGTTTATCAATAGGAGAAAGAATGTCTCGCATTGTCAGTAAACAAATGAATTCTATAATTACAACTGCCCTTAATTCAAATGAATTTCGGGAAGGATTCAGTTTAATTTTTGGGACCATTGCAGAGTTAATTATGAATAAGGATATTGAACTCCCAGAACAAAATATTATTGGCACAATTTTGAGATACTGCAATATTGACTCGAGTGATTTGCCTCAAAGTTTTCTGTTGGATCATAATACGCCAACCGTTAAGTCAGATTTATAATATTAACAAAAATTTACAACTTGCTAATTAATAGTTAGTTCCATCTATGGTAGAAAATTTATATTATAAAATGCCATCAGCGAAAGTACAAATGACAGAAGTCTGCTGAGGGACACTTGTAGTTGTGCTTATCGTCAATCGATACAATCATGTTTCATGAGTTTGTAGCTCATCAACAAGAATAGCAACTTATGCATAGGCATTTATGTAATCCTTGGCCATACTAGTTAACATGCTTTTTCGAGATGGTGACTCAATAATCAATATAATTTCAGTTTTCAACAAAATTCAAGTAAACAATGTTAGACTATCTAGTAATAAAGATTAAATATAAACAATATCAAAATGTGTCCAAATCTTATCTCTGTTATAGCATTGTTTTGTTTGATTGAGTAGTTTCAAACTTATTGTTCGTGATGTCAATGGTAAAAATTGGATTATCTACTGTGCATTAAACATAATTTATTTCTGATTGTCCACTCGCCTTTCAAACGTGAAAATTAGTTTAACTGTAGATGATTTTGTCCTGTAGGTTACGCTACGCGCGTATCGTGCCCTCACATGCGGACATTGATGGCGGTGGTATTTTATTATTGCTAACCCTGTAACCTAGTGGCTGGTGAGAGTACGCGTGTGCGGCGTGACGTAATAGTACCGGGGACGGCAGTGCAGCGGCGGCAGTCTTCTCGTATCAAGTGCGCCAGTTTCATCGGTCCGACATCGCGACGCTCCCGGCCGCAGCCCGTCGCCCGTCGCTTTCTCTTTACAATTACGACTCTCAACCGCCGCCTCCGCAGATCTCTTAGCGATTGTGCGAACTTGCGGATGATTCGCGCTGAACGGTGATCGAGGCGCAGACGGTGGTGTCAGTAGATCGTGACCGCTTCTTCATCGCGGCTGGAGAAGCACAGACTCTTCTTTGTTGTTGATTATTTAATGACGCTCGTATTCGCGGCGATTAAATTAATCGTGTGAAGTGGACGTTTAATGCCGGCATCGGGGTGACGAAATAAACAGTTGCAGAATTGAAGAAAGGTGCTTACAAAGAAAAACAAACAAGGTGAGTACAAGTTGCGGTGTTAGATTTACTTATACATTTTTATGTTTTAGTCAAGTTTGTTTGGTTTAATTATAATTCTGGCGTAGAGTTTTTGGGGGTGTGTGCATCCTTGATGTTATCTTGCCTTGCGCTCAATTTATTATTTATCCACGTTAGAATAGGTTGCCGCCGCCGACGCCGACCTCACGCGCAACCCAAGGCCCAAGCATCCGCAACGACTTCTTCATCGGCAAGGGCGCCTCGTACTGCATTTGCCGGCGGCGTCGGTCTTTTTTATTTGATTTTCCACTTAATCTTCGCGTGGGTTAAATCAGCACAACGAATAAATACTAACATGTTTTGAATTATTTCATCTATATTTACCTATATAATGGTATTTAATGTATTTATGCTGTTTGTGTGCCCATGCTTACCGCACATCCCCTGTTCAGAGGGCGGCATACGCCACTACATGAAAAGTAGTTACTGCTGGCTTCTGGCGTCGGTGGTTATCGCACCGCCGCAATCTCTGCACTCGGCATTAAGTTGGAAAATGTATTATGGAAAAAGAATATATAAGTGAGTGTGGAACGCTGCTTGTAGTAGCCGAAAAATTTCCAAAGCGATGCAGAAATAGACATATCACGATGGTGCCGCATTGGTAGTTTGGCCAGCGGAGGTGGTGGCAGTTGTGGAGTGAATAACGTCGGCTGCGTTTCTTTGCGGAAGTATGCAAGGAGGTTTTGTACGAATACAGAAAAAACCCTTGCCGCAGATTTTACGATTTGCATTTTCATTTTCTATTTTGCATTCATTGCCTACTTCCTTTCCGCTCGCCTCCAACTTTACCACGCCGACAGTAATACGCTTCACTTAGAAAATTATTGTTATTATTGTTTTCGTGCTGGGCGGGTGTATCGCAGGTGTATTTTTAGAATTATTTAAATTTTTACTGCGACTAGGCATTGCTGGCACTGATATGTTTTAGTCTACTTTATGACCAACTACAGTGATTCCACTTTATTTATTAAGGCTGACTTTCTGAAGCAGTCGTGGATTAGAAAATTATATAAAGCCATTATCGTGTTTAAAAGGGTTGATTCAGTAATTTGTTATTTAGCTGTCGTACATGATCAATTCTATTAGAAATTTGATTAGGAATCAAAGTAAATGAATTGAAGCAAGTAAAAGTACACGTTTCATTCTCTTGAACATGCTTCAGTCGTAATAGATAATAATAAACCACTCAGCATTAGTGCATCTCAAAGTAGATGTAAAACGAGTGAGTTGTGGTTGTCCTGCTAGTTGCGAGTAGCAGCATTATGAGTCTACTTGACTGCTAACGAATCCTGCCGCTTGCTGCATTCGCAATGTCAAGAAAGGCAATATATGTGTATAATCCTCTTATTTCTACAACTAACTTCGGGCTGAGCGAGGCAGTGAGCCAAACGACGGGCGCTTCTATACAATACCGACAACCGGGAGAGCGTCGTGCACGACGTCGGCAAACGTCGCAATTGCCGCAGTCTGCAGGAATCGCAGACATTGCTACAAAAATGCACGCGGCGCTGTCTCATCCTCCTCCTTCACTGCGCTCACTGTTGCCGCCGTCGCAGCATTACGAAGGCCGTTGCTCGTTTCTTAATTGCCTCGTTTTACGCTCGTTGCGCTGCTTATTTTCTCAGATGTCTGATTTATTGATTTAATATTGCAATTTTCCAAATGGGCTTGAGCAGTGCCGGGTACACACGGCTTGAAACAACTACATATTGCAATGTTGAACATTTCGACGAATGTTATCAAGTACGCGCACGGGCGCTGCAACTTTAATTGCGAAAAGTTGCGGCAGTGAAGTGACGTAGTAGCCGTAACTTGACATAGCGGCAATTAATATCGAGTGTGAGATACATTGAAGAATACATTCTTCAAGGATTGCAGTGCTTTCATGATATCCTAATTATTTTCCCAGCTGAACAGACACTTTGCACTCAATTAAATTAGCCTGCTTTTCGGCTGACACAACCTTCTATCAGTTAGTCACTTAACGCAAAGACAAATACTCTTTCAAACGGCAAAGATAACATTAAAAATTTACTGCTAGGTAGGAAAATTGGTAGGATAGTGGGGACTGCTCGTTGCATCGATCCAAACTGCGGCAAAGCTTTTTTGTAGATGATTTAAATTTCTGCCTGAATTTATATTTTAATACCGGACATGTAATCGTCAACTGTCACTACCTTAATAATTTTTTTCCACAAATAATACAAACACAGTATTTTCTTTTATTGGCTCTCTCACTTGCCCGAATGTTAAAAATCAAAAACAAGCGACATATTAATTATTGGAATTTTTGTAAATAAAGAGGTGAGTTCTTTTTTGTGGTTTACCCTGGCATTATTAACATATATTGAATATCGATCACAATGCAGAAGCTTTAAATTTATCTCTTTCGTCAGCGCCAGCAGTTTTGGCACCGATGAGAATATCCGACGTGAGAATTATTTGTCCGCATCTTTTGTTATTGATCAACCCACGTACGGGCAGCCGGCGGCGCGGTTCCCATTTTCCACCGACGAAGGCGGCTCGTCAGCGATGTGTTGGCATGCCACACACGTGCCCAGGAGTTTCGCGCGGTATCTGACTCCGGTGGCTGTTGACACTTTCTCTATTAGAATACTGAACCCTTCGGCTTCCTCTCACTCTCGCTGAGTTATGTTCAAAGCAAGGTCACATTTCTACAAACCGCACACTGCACTCTGTCATAGCCCAGGCCAAAAAATATTTTGTTTCGGATCTCACTGGTTAGATAATTTTATTTCTAGCTTCTGGTTCAATATTTGGGGACAGATTAGATTATATTGTAATCTTTGTTGTGGATGTAGCATGAATAGAATGTAAGCTGGCCTAGGCGAGAAAATGATGAGTGATTGCTCAGTAGAACAGCAGATTTTCGATCGAAATGACATTAACGGCAGTCGATTAATTATGATGTGCTGTTTTTTCAAAATTTTCGAGTTGCCATCTTTTTTTTAATTTTCATTTCAGTGTTTGTTCAAATTTCGATTGCGATTGGATATATTGTTCCAATATTTTAGTGAAAACGAAATTTGTTTATCATTAGTAGTTCCAAAGTTCTCAAAGTGAATTTTCGTGAAAAAGTGCAGACGCTGATATGATCGCATATTCCGAATAACAAATATACATTTGGAATGAAATTAAAGTATCAGTTGCCCAATACGACACTAGTATTCTAATTTTCCTCACGCATTTAGTTTTTGACGTAGAATTTTATTAGTTGAAAAATTAAATCTTAATTTTCACTCATTTACGTGACTTCAACAGATTGAATTAGCCGACTCTACGCCCGGCGAGCAATGGTTGAGTCCTTGCTGAGCTGTTTGTTTCTAAAAGATAAAGAATTAAATGAAACCATATTTGAAGTGATGAGTGCAACACGCGCGCACAAATACGACCACTCATCATCTATAACAGGGGTATAACGGCAACTTACGGCTCGCGGGCCGTACACGCCCCCCCCCTAACCTTTTGTACGGCTCGTCAAAGCACCCACATAATTTAAGAAAAAACAACTAACTTATAGCGTGTGTGTGCCGTTACTGATGGCAAAATGTTTGAGTTAGATCACAAATTGTTTTCGTTGTTTTTTTTTTTGTTTTGTTTTGTTTTGTTTTGTTTTGTCACTTTATTTCTCACGCTGAACCTTGGGGCACAACGGTCTATTGTTCTATTAATCAACATTGAAATAATTTACTTTATCTTATCGAAGAATATTATTGTCATGTGTCGGGCGTGTTAATTTCATGAATTGTCAGTTAATTCTTTGTACTATTCTCTTGTACAGAAAGGGACCCTAAACCAAACAAAATTCAATGTGCGGTCGCATAATTTTTTATTTTTTGAAAATGACTCCGTCACCCTCCACGATAGGGATATTCAAACTGTTGCAGCCGTGTAAATGAGTTAAAATCGAGATGCAATTTTTCGACTAAAAAAATTCTAAATCAAAAATTAAATGCGGCAAGAAAATTGAAATACTAATGTCGTATTGAGCAACTCATACTTAATCGAGTGAACATACTTTGATGACATTTCAAATGTATATTTGTTATTCGGAATATGCGTTCATATCAACGTATACATTTTTTCACTTAAATGACTTACTTAAATAACTTATTACTTTCGAACCATTAAATATAAACAAATTACGTTGTCACTAAAAATTTCGGGATAATATATTCAATCGCAACCGAAATTTGAATAAACACTAAAATTGCAATTAAAAAAAGAAAACGATCGACACTTCGAAAATCATGATTAATCGAGTGTCGTTAATGCCATCTCGATCAAAAAATTATTGTTCCACAGTATTATTAACTATGATAATAATAATTTACTTATCGCCATTATCTTTATTATACTGTTGTAAGGACGTAAACACGATAAGTACACCCGCCACCGAGAAGAAAAAATAAAAATCCATTGATATCAAATTCGTACTAAGAAAAATAATTTATTTGTATTTGAAATATTGTATATGTTGTATCAAATGCTATCCAAACACTCTTTAATATTTTGCTAAGATATAAAAAGTTTATAATGGAAAATCTGTTGTCTAATCATACCTACTCATACGACAAATCATCTCCTGACAATATGATCATTCCCATAAACTAATTTTACTGCAATGGAATTAATATACTGCACATAATAGAAGTTGACAGTCACGTAGAGGCCAAGAATGACGATGACAGTAAATCTATCTGCTGTAAACTACTACCATACAATAGGTAGACTATAAATGAATTCACTGATCAATTCACAAAAGCCATCATACTAAATGCATCGCAATGCAATGTTAATAAAAGCTAGAAGTGGACATTGGTTTAATAAAGATTTGATCGTGATATGTAACTTGGACATATGTACAACTTGGATATAAACAATTTGAATTTACACGCATTAGTTGTATTGGACTAGGGTCCTAACAAGTTATCTATGTTGGAATAGGAATAAATCAATACATTCCAATAGAATTTTGTTTTTGTAAAAAATCAGAAGATTAGTTTATAGTTTACTTGTTGAACTTATAAAATTAATCACAGAAACACCTAAAAAAAAAACAGTGTTGACGCTTTTAGAAAATAAATTTGTTTTCTTACGTGTTGGCATAAATGCAAATGCATTGCCACCGAGAAAGATCCTTCTCGTAGCACGGTGTGCGGATGCAATGAGTGATGAAGTTAAATCCGTTCATGGAAAAGCCGTGTATGTAGCGAGGTTGGAGATGTCTCGCTCGAATTCAATTAGCTATTTTCCCTCTACACTTCTTTGCTTTCCTGCTACCAGCAAGCTCCGCATAAATCTTTACTTTCAACACTGTTTTAAGGTATAGATGTCGAGTATCAAGAGTTTATCCGTCCCAACGTTCCTTTCACGTCAATCTACTTTAACTAAATGTTTAAACTTGCTTGCATTTTGAAAATCGTACAACTTGTGTAAACTTGCTTACGTCAAGGTATGAAGCCTGTTAAAATTATAATGCAATTGTTTCCAATGTGGTTGCATAACTTGCTAGATGATGAAGGGTTGAGGTTAAAGGGTAGAGGCGTCGAGCATAGCAATGATATTACGAGACGATAGGTCGTGACAATATAATTTCCTTTGTTTGCGAAAATTCAATTTGTGCAATCCATGTGCAATTTGAATTCTCATTCATAACCTTCTATATTGTGGCTCAAAACGCAATTTATACAAAATACTTTCTCATCCAATAAAATACTTGTTCTGGATTGTTCTACAACAAAACTAGATTGTTGGAGTGTTCAAGACGTAGGTAAAGCTTGTAATACAATTGGTGACACAAAAAGGATTAAGAAGTTTCACGTCTTTTCTCGATTTGTTTGTTTAGGATTGCTTTTTATCGTTTCTCAACGGTTGGCTCACAAGAGAGATTTTAAGCTTGTTTTGAAAGTCTAGACCTATCAGTTATCAACATCCAGGAAACTGAGAAATTGTTTAATTTAAGCTGCAATATTATCAACATTATAACCCATTATTAATTGCTCTGCCAGCAGTCGTTTCGAATAGTATTCGGAAAACGCCGCAACTCCGTTTATGATCACATTATCGTTAAAAACGCGCGTTGCAGTTTCTAATTAAAATCGTCTGCGCTCGTTGCATGCGCAATAATGAAGGATGTACGGAAATGGCGCTGGCGTTAAACTTTTTCGATATAATTTGAATTGTAAATTATCCTCGCGCATAAATTCAACCACGCTATTTATTACTTGCCCAAATAGTGTCATAAACTATTTTCTATGAGTTATTACATTGTGCAACATAAAAAATAATATTTATCATTTTTTCATATTCCCATGATCTCCTAATACTGAATCCGAAATTGATTTGGTGTAGCTCACTCTTTATGCGCTTTTAGTTTGGGTTGATAACTTAACAGTAGAATAAAATTTTTAACTATGCAAAAATAGTATCACATCTTTTTTTAGTATTCTTGCGTCGAAAAGACACTTTTACTAAACTATTATACCATTAAACTTTAAACTATTTGAACTATTGCTCATTTAAAAATATATATTTTCTTTCTATTACAGAATTGAGCCAGCACGTTTAAAACTTGAGTTATGAATTTTTTGAAAAAGTTCTATCATACTATAAGAAATACAGTACTGAATAACGTTAATAACAATTGTTATTTAAAAAATCAGTCTTTATGCGCTTTGATCTATTTAGCTTCGAAAAATATTTTATATGATCTTTTAATAAAAATTGCATTTTATTCATTCTATAGAATTTTCTACTACTAGTTTTCTGTTAAGAAGTGTAGAAGAGGAAATTAATGTTAAGAGTGCCTTATAACAAAAATTTGATTAGTAGAGGCTAAAGAAAATTTATATTTGATTTCGGAATGGCCCATGTTCGTGCAACACGGCAAAATCGTGTCTTGTTTTTGTTTCGTAGTGTTATTATTGTGTTATTATGCTTAAATATGCAAAGAAATATGTTTTTGCGAGCAGCGTAGGTTTGGAATATCCTGGGTAGAATTGAGTTGACAGAGAAAAAGAAAGCATTTGTAATGCATAACTTCCGAGATATAATAAGGTGGGAAATTGAATTTCAGCGCGCGTGCATACCGGGAATTGATATATTGACTCTAGATAGCGTAAATAAAACCGAGACAAGTTCAGGTTTGCTGCTGCACACGGGTACAGGCTTCGTATGTAGAGTTATAGTTACAGCAGACATCTGGGACAGATTCAAAAGATTCCGTCAAACCTCATAGAAAATACTCTGTTTATTTTGCAAAAGCACAAATCTAAATAAATCCTATTTACTTACAAACATAAAATAAGAAATGCTGTTAGGAAATATAGATTAATATGAGAACATATTTATTTTGTTTGCATTAAATCAATCATAACTATAGAATACAAAAATGATTTTCTGACTTGTGCCCTTGTGTTCAAGTATCATTGGAGAGATACACTACATAGTACAAATGTTTAAAAATTATAATTTAGCAGTCACTGAAATTTTTTCTTCGCTGGTCGTATTAGTGGCGTGGATTACTTGAGTTTGTTAGTTATCAGTGACAACTCAATTTTGGAAATAATATCAAAAATTGAGAATTAATTATAGTAAAAAAAGAAGTGAGTTCAAGTAAATATATGTTAACTACCTAAAGTATATTTTGTTAAAGCATTTAATATGTCATTCAGGTTTCCATTTTAATTAAAAAGAAAAGCACGCATTTGTAAAGTATAAATTCATATGAAACCCAAAGCCGTGAATGAAAAATAAACTATTCTTGAGATTAATTAACATTTTCTTGTGAAAGAAAACATCTCATCGCACTTCTTCCCAACTCCAACTTCAGATGCAACGAGCAAACGCGCCTAACTTGTTAATTCGTCATTACGGTAACGCAATACCGCCGAGTGCGGTGGGAGACGTAGTGTGCGACTTATTCTTGGAAGGTGGAAGCGCGGGATTAGATTTCGGATGGATTATTAGTGAATGCGGGAAGAGAGGAGGATTCTTGGTGGTGTAGGCGGTAGACGGAAACAACTTTGCAAAAAGTCGTTCTTTGCCAAAAAGCATTAATATTAAATTTACACGTACCAACAAGAGTATCATCAAAGCACTGAGGCACACGCAGACCAAAAGTTTTTTAAAACTTTGCTCCCAGATCCAGCAAGGAGGAAGTGTTAGTTTTGAACAAAGTGCAGCACCAAGAAATATAATCGGGTTGTTTATTTCCGTTGGGAAATAGTATTTTGTAATTTTCTACAGCAAGTTTAAATGAGTAAAATTGGCAAAGAAATAGGAGGAGTCAGGTGTATTCTAGTTGCGATAACCTTTCAATCAATTTCATTTGAATCTGATTGCGTTTTATTTTAACCACATGCGACTCATAATAATTGGGTATATATTATAAACGAAGCCAACTTGCAGAATATTTGTTTTGTGCCGATGCGCATTATCTCCGACTGGCACGACGACAGGACTAGTGCTTTAATAAAACGCTCATATTTTCCAACCGGTGGCGGCACTGCAGTGCTACACGCACTCGAAGACAGTCGCACACAAGTGCGCCTCTCCAATGTCATGTAGGCACAAGAAAGGCGCCTCATCGGCGGTGCGTATGTACACGGCGGGCGGCGAGCGCGAGCACGTTTTTGGAGAGGTGGGTGCCTAACCCAATTGTAAGTGTTTCCGTATCGATTGTTCAACATTTTGCGCGCTGTGCCTCTGCCTAGATGGCGGCTGGCCAGCCACGGGCATGGACGGTCGTATTCGTCCATTACGTCCCACCGTACACATGCATCCGATTACTATCGCGCATCGCCGCCCCTGCAGGCTCGCGTCGTAATACGGTCTGCACTGCAGGTAGACATGATGATAACGGCAAAATGGTTTGACCTCCTCTCTCCTCTACCACCTCCACTGCCGCCAACGACGGTTTGCTTTGCTGCCGCGCTTTGCTGGCAAAACCAGTGCGGTGTGGGGACGGATGGGCTACGTGAACTTATCTACCATTGTTGTGTGCGGTAGAATAAAAATAGTGCATGCTGCATATTTCATTGCGCGCCACTCGAAATTTATACTCGCATTAAAATTAAATGATGTTGCCTGCCGCAAGCTGCGTTCGAATAATTCGAAAATAGTGACTGGCTGCGGTAACATTAATCCGCAAATCACGGCGGTGTATGGCAAGACCTTTGAAGGTTTACTAGAAAATATGCAATACCTTGAAGACCACAAGAATCGATACTAACATATTTAAAACAATTTCTTGTTTTTAACAGAATAGCATCATATAAAATCAATGAATAAACTAAAGCGTGCTAAGAAATATTGCTTATTTATTTAGACCGAAAAAATTCTTAATTTAATTACAAAGAATAAAAATTCTTCCATTGATTATTTTTCTGCCAATAATGTAAAGTCGAAAATAAATCGGAAAATGTTGTTATTAAAACCATGGTGTATTAAGTATGGCGCCTGCTTCTCACCTAGGAACCTGGTTTCAATTTCCGGGTGGGGGGTAGAAGACAGGAGAGAATCTAAAACCCAATTGGGTGGCAATAATCCGCAGGATTGGAAAAGTCATAATAATACTATTAAAACCAAAAAGTCTTTTCTTATATGGCAGTTTAGAGGAAAATCTAGTTAAATTTTGTTTCCACCAAATTCAATTTTTCTTCAACAATATCTATTATAATTTTTAACTAATAACAGATAATCATTATTTTCTAATTCTAAGGAACCCAGTATATTATCGCAATGAAGTAAAGTTGGACCCCTTCGTTAATTTGCTTTCTCAACGCGCAACCGCAACTTCTTAAAAGTAGGTGAAGCAAGAACGAGCACACAGTACAATCAGTGCCATAATCTAAATCGTTTTTTTTTTCCTTTACCACCTATGTCTGTGTCTGCGTCGAATTAATTTGCATACTATTTTTCCTCACCCGCTGGACGTATTTTGAACTATGTCATGTCACTACGTGAGTGTAGCGCGTAGGTAACTTTCTTGTATGCAGTGGTGCCGGTGTCACGTAATGGGAATTGATTAATTGCCGATGTGCGCTCGAGTAGCCGCGATTGTATCTCACTTCTCAGCAGGGTGTTGGGTAATTAAAAGTAGTAGGACCTTGAAGAGCGGAATAACGGTCGAAGACAAGCGCGTATGGTTTTAGTGGACTGTCATTTTTATGCATTTGGTCAAGGTGTTTTTAACGGCGGGCTATAGATCAAGAGATAATGTTCGTGTATGTCACGATATGTGATGAGACCGCTTTTTCTTATCGGGTTGTTAATTAAAATTTCTTTTTGCTAGATTTCTTATTAAAAAGACTTGTGACTTTAATTCTGGCAACGTGTGTGAATTATTAACAACATTATTTGTTGTGTTTGAAATTGAGTCTTCAAGGCGGGATGCGCAGTGAGACTTTGTGTCGCAGGCGTAGTATTCCTTGCTAATTTAGTTTGAGTACTAATGTTTTCACACATTCTCCACGAGGATGTCGGAGTTATGTAAGCCTGTCTAAACTTCCTCCTTGGTCTTTGGCGTCTACAAATACGCGACTGATGTACAGTACGCACACCTTCATCAAACTCGCTTTAGTTTTCCCGAACTAAAGCCGTTCCGGCAGTTGCAACCTTCCGTGCAGTTTACAGTCGCAAGCGGCTGCATTGAGAGGATTTAATACTCGATTCGAGTGGGATCAACGCAGTTTAATTTATATGAGCGCTGGCTTTTCATCTCTTTGGTGGTGGGAAGTTGCTTCAAGGGTGAAATAATCAAAGCCGATTTATTCACTCGCTTTAATTCTTTGTGCGATCATGCTCATTGAATGATTGTTTAATAAAAAAAAGTTGAGGACTCATTAGAAGTGGTCAAGTTGTAGTAGCTATCGGAAACACGAAACTACGCAATTAACACAGCAGATTCTTCATTACGGATAATTTTCAACAAGTTTTTTTCATACTTGGGCGCACAGCATGTTGCATGTACAGGGAAGTTCGTGCCTGATTTCAGAATTGCCGGGCTTTCATATTATATTAAGCATGGGCTTCCTGGTGGCCAACTAAGCATTTTTCCTCCACGCGGAAGGTTCTTACAAACTGTTACAAACGCACGCGTTAATGCGCTGATCATACAATTTTCAAACGTGACAATTCGTTTGAGCACAATATCGTGCCAAATGTCGAACGACATAGAACATTGTTTATTTAAATTACATAAAGAATTAAAGTTATTGGAACATATTTTATCAGATGTAAAAATAAATTAAAATTTACATTTTATAATCTTATTGATTATTATTTAGATTAAAACAGATGTAAAGAATAGTAAGTTCTCACCTAGGAAACCTGTCTACAATTCCCAATTGGAAAGGTAGAAAACTTTAGAGGACTGATCTCCCTAGGAAAGATTAGCAAAAACTTAATTATAATAAACGCATTAAAATGATGGATTAAGTCATAACCAACTAATAATTATAATATCCGTATTGTTTTCATCATGAACAACTCATGATTCTTTAATTTAGCCTGATATAACGCACGCAAATTTTATTGTTTTCTCAGTAAAAAAATTAAGAAATTTATTACAAACAAACAAATGCTTTTGATTATATAAAGTATACTCAAGCTTGCAAAATGGGGTAACGTTAGAATTAAATTATGCTATCAAACCAGAGGCCTAATGATCGTGAAATTATTTATAACAGGATAGGGCGGTATGAAGAGAAGGCATATCTATTAATATTTTATTCCACTTTCATTCAAGTTTCCATGAGTTGAACCTTCATTAAAAAATATAAATGTTGTTTTCTTTTAAAAGTTTTATTGTTTTACTTAGTTTTCCTTTCATACAATTTAAAATGTTTATTACTGCAGATTGCGATAATAAATTGCCTGATTGCTTTGTGTTTTAGGCAAAGACTTCGTTCTAAATCTTTCGACAAGGTGTGCGTAGAAGAGTACGTATATCGATCGTCGGCGTCACGTTTCCGCTGGCAATCTGAAGCGGTTCAAAAGTTGAGTACCACGAAGCAGACGTTGCGTCGGACCTGTCAGCGGCTCAGAAAGGTGCAAAAGCTGCCACCAGAAACACACTAATTAGTACTTTATTGAACAACTAGACGCTTCTGATCGAATACTATCAACGCCTTCTTCTCTTGTGTCTGTGCTTATTCGCGCAACCATACTGCGTAATAAATAATTCCGAATTACGCAAAATTTTTGATTTGTAACTTTGCCCCACGCGTCCATCCTGCTTCAGTTTCGCCGCCTTCGATGCGTCCGTTCCTCTTCTCGCTTTTAATATTTCCGAACGTGCGCGGCATGAGAAGCGAGCTTTAGCGTTGGAGTTGCCAAGCTGGGGCGTTAGCGTGCCTCGGTGTGACGATGTCTACACGTTTTCGTTGGTACGACGGTGGCGGCGGCGGCGCGCCGTGGCACCCTCAGCACGTAGTATTTACGGTGTGCGAGCACTAATACGTGAGAAACGGGAGGCGAGCGTAGTACACGCCGAGGCATGGTTACGGGTCCAAGGACACGGCCTGATAAATAACAGGGAGGTCAAATCACTACAAACACACTCTCTTCTTTTTGCACAATTTACTTTTCAACTTAAAAAATACTGAAGCAAATTGAGTGCGTATGTGTTGAATCACTTTCTTCAATGTAATTTCCCATCTTATCGTGCGTACTCAGTTAATCATCTGAGGAACAGCAAGTTTCCGATCGAGATGGCATTAAGGGCACTCAATGAATCGTGATTTTTTCGGATCAAAAATTTTAATTTCGATTTTAGTGTTTGACCAGATTTCGGTTACGATTTGTTATATATTGTTCCATAACTTTGGTACTTTAATTGTTCCAGAATAATAAGTTATTTTAGTATTTGGAATGAAATGAAAGTATGTTCACTCGATTAAGAATGAGTTGTCCAATATGACACTAGTATTCTAATTTTCTTGGCGCATTTAGTTTTTAACATAAAATATTGAGAGAAATGTTTTTCCAGCACATCATAATTAATCGAGTATCGTTAATGCTATTTCGATCGGAAATTTGCTGTTTAACAGTAATTCATTGAAGTGACATGCAACAAGCCTCAAATAGAGTTATTTAACCAGATATTGATTTCTGACTATATAATTGTAACAGTTTTTGATTGTCTATAATTATTCTTTATCTTGATTGCAGTACTGGTTGAGCAATAATTAAATTAAATAGTAACAAATCGGAATTAGATAAATACGATTCTAATAACCCAAGCGAGGTTTCACCGATAAATATTCTGTTTAGTTTTCAAAATGTTTATTGCCCGTGATACTCTATAGCAGGTGTCGGCAATCTACGGCTCGCGGGCCGTAATCGGCTTCCCAGCAACCTTTGTATGGCTCGCCAAAGCACCAACATAATTCAAAAAAAAAAAAACAACAAATTTATAGCATTACTACTGACTGAAATATGCGGGTTCGGTTACAAATTATTGTCTTTTGCACCTTGGGGCATAGAGAACGATTGTTGTATTAATCAACATTGAAATAATTTAGTCCTATATTTAGTTTATCTAATGGCCCGCCGCCCAAAAAAAGGTTGCCGAACCCTATGGCATATGCGCAATGTGTAACAGATGTAAACATGAATATTTGCATACTCTCGAGATAGGAACAATGCACTAGACATGACACGTCTAGCCGTCTGCCATACTTTTGAAGGACTTAGAGAACTTCGATGCGTCCGATGCAAGGTCTAAATTCATTAATGTACTCGTTATGTCAACTTTTGCACTGATTTAGAACAAGGTGTAAGCATTATTTCAAAATTTTACAATAATATTATTTAGTATCTTGTTTCTCAAGCTCACAACTATAAAATACTTTAAATTTGTTTAAATGCTTTAAATATATTTTATTTTATGCAATTAAAAATAATATAGTTTTAGATAAAAAAGTGGAAAAGTATAAATCAATATGAATCTGAAATAATTTGTTAGCAATATGAACAACATCGCTCTGGTTTCATTTAGAAATTAGTTTATTTGTATTATAATTTATTTGTTATGAACAAACTTGCATACTGTCTTAATTAAACATTGTTTTTAATGAGACATATATTTAGTATTTACATTGAATCGCATTTCTAGAATTTCAATTTGACATTTTTGTGATTAAAGATTGCTCGAAAATATTCCATCAGTCAATAAAACAGTTATTTAAATAACTACGAATGCACGAAATGTTAATGTTTGCTTAAATATAAGCTCGCAAAGGTTTATTGTATGTTTGTTTGCTATACATAAAAAGCGGAATCGTAAATTACTCAACAAATATTAATATAATTTTTTATCAATTTAATTAAAGATAAATAAAATAAACAAGTAGTACTCTATGTCAATATGTTACAATTCCACTTGTTATTTTGTTATTTTGGAGTATACTGCAACCATGCCGGATGCCGACACCGTACTTTCACCTCCATTCTATTATACTGCATTAACTACATTAACAGGGTTATTAGCAGTTATTGGGACTGAATTCTGTAAGAATATATATTATTAAATATACCCCCAGCAAAAATTGTACCTGTGTCCCTCGCTGCCGACTGTGCTACCGAACGGGGCAACAATTTCAATTAAATTAAAGACTGAAAAAAATGGTTCCATTTTCTAATATATTCTTTTCAAATTACTGCCTTCGAACCATTCAAGCAGAATGGTAATAACACAATAGACAAATAACATCACACACATTCAAAGCTCGCATCACCTGTATTGTTCAATTTATATACGTACACTATCATATGTTTAAACATACAGTATGAAATCAGTATTAATTTGAAGCATGATAATGGTCGACAACGGCGACGGCAGCGATGAATACAAAACAAATAGTCACTGGTGCCGGGCCGAAAACGAAGCAACTTGAACACGCGTTGTTACAAGTGCCAACAATTGTGTGTAAATTGGAAAATTAGATACTCGTAGGTATACCGTCCACGATATCTATGCACGCTTAGTTTTTTTTTTTTTCATTGTGGTGTTATTCAACAGAAGCCTTTGTTGATATGGTACGAATACTTGTAATAGTTGTATTTCCGACATTTTACAACTCTTATCGTTGATTACGTCGGAGTACAATAAGAAAATATGCAATTTTTCTACCCCGTCTGAAAAGTAATAAACTTTATAGTGCGTAAGAAATGAGGCGTATAAAACATCAAGTCTTACTCGTAAAAAAATCGATTACGCTTTGTGCGTTTAAACAGTGGGCAATAAAGGCATTTGCGTATGCCTAAAATGCGTAAAAATTATGGCCATTTTAATAGGTGACGTGCTGACAACATTGATTAATGCCAGTGGTGGAGGCGCTTCGCCACCTTGCTCAGTACAAGGCATAGTGTGGGCAACCAATAGTATTGAGCGTTCTCGCAAGAAACCAGCCATGTTCAACATAAACTTTTATGTAGGAAACATAAAGATTTCAAATAATATTCTAGGAACCAAAGTCGACTGACGGAGGATTTGCCTCGTGCGAAAGAGATCCGCAAGACCTCGAAAAGCATAACTTCTGTGCTGCACTCGGATGCGAGGCATAAAATGGAAAATGTGTTTTCGTGAAGCTTCCAGATTTTGATGCGGCGTGTTTTCTTTGTTTTCATACCTACGAGTGTTGTTTATCCAAATGGTTCTTTAGTATTCGCTGGCATCTTCTCGACTTGAAAAATTGCGGGCGGTATCTAATCGCATCAGCGTCGAAACCAATAAACGCAATCCCACTTTCTGCGCAACTGAAAGCATTTGTGAGGATTTTAGCAATTTTCTTTGCATTGTCTTGTACAGTGCACTTTAGGCGTTAGCAGATTATTTTTGTAATTTGCCAAATTTGTCTTGCCCGGAAACAACTCGCACGCAATTCGAGTGTACTAACAATAACTTTGTAAGTTTTCCCAATTAAACGATGAACGCGCAAGTAAACTTTTGTTATATTTCAATGGCATTCAATTTATTTCTTACTTTCGTGATCTTTTCTACTGCTAGTTATCCATTTAAGTGCAAATAGCAGTTTTCTGCATAGACAGCTCGTTAGCAAGTTGGTATATTTGTAAATCGCCGATTAAATAATAATCGTCCTGCTACGTAGCTCTATCGGTAAGTCGTCTGACTGTCGGAGTGACAGCATGGTGCAAATTCGGGGGACCCGGGTTTAAATCCTGCTGGGTGTATATTCAATATAATATATATTCTTGCAGAATTCGGCCCCAATAACTGTTAAAAACCTTGATATTAGCAGTGTCGGTAATCGGCTTGGTTGCAGTACACTCCAAAATAAAAATAAAAAGCTAATAAATACTAATCAACCCTGTTTGAACCGTATAAGATATGTTTACGTCTTCAAGCAGGTGGCTAACCTCACTTTCCGACGGCTGGTTTTGGGTCTGGAGAGGTATTTTATTTTCCTCTTACCCATCGAGACCGATTTTGTAAAGGGCCTCTGAGCTCACCCGGAGACGCGCCCTGTAGGAGTCTAGCAGCATGACTGCAAAAGTCTTTAATACGACAAAAAAATCAACCCTTTTTGTGCGTGATATATTGCATTTGCTTGCTGAGTTTTAATGTCTTTCTTTGAACATACTAAGAATTAATAAGCATTAGCAATACTTATTTATGACAATAATTTTCTTTGCAAATTTCTTAAAGTCATAATGTTCATCTACATCTTGTAGAAGATGGATCAATATGAAGCAGCATTACGTCTATAGTTAATAAACGTAGAGTGAGTTTACACTTTGATTATGAAAGAGATTGGAATATTTGAAAAAGGAAACATGCCTTATCTGTATCACAAGCTGGTTGATCAAAGTGCGCTCATATTTACGCGGAAATTACGTGAAAACATTTTAATGCTAATAAAATTTTACCAAAACTGCAAGGTCATCTAATTATTTATTTCTGAATGCATTGTACGTAAGCTTAGAAAACGTGAGCATACATTTTGAAGCGTATTATAAGAAACAAATTGAAATTACATGTAAAACCCGTTTTCATGTTTTCTTGTTTTGTACGTAATAGTAAAAAACGATTATAGCCAGTGAAGTCTTAATTAAATTAATTGCAGGTGGCTTAGCTACAACCATTAATTTTATCAACAAGCCACCTTGTTGTGTTTTGTACACAGCTGCTTAAAAACGCTTTAAAAAAAATGCTACTACGATGCATTCCGACGAGATGAGGCAATTCATTGTATATTATTCAATGTTGTAGAGTGAATTAATCTTGTCTGTATTATATAAATATACTACGCAAATATCTCTTACTGGACAAGTGTAACAGAAGTAATCAATATTTTCTTGTTTGTTGCAGATATTGAAGAGAGGGGATTTCAGCAGATTTACCTAGGCATCATCAGTATGCGCACATCACTACTACATCTACAATCCTGTTGACATTTATTGTGTACGTATTGGCAAACTATTGTTTTCCCTGGTGTGTATGAAAAACTAAATATAAATTTGGTTAATTTTACAAAGGCTTGCTGGTCCTAAGAGCATGTACATGGTCCAGATCCTATTCAGTGGTAATTAATTAGACGTAATTTGTAGTTTACTGGCGGTAGCAATGGGCGACGAACATATCCGACGTACAATAGCTAAGGACTTGCAAAGTGTGTAGAAGGAGGAAGCGGCAGAATACGAAAACAAACAATGTGTTTGTTAATGTGTGTGGATGTGTTCACAGAGCTGAACTGTAAGCCACACAAGGGCTTAAATGCCTGGCTACGCTAACGATCCGCTGCAACAAAGGCAGCCCTCAGTCAGACCGAATCACTCAGAGAAACACTTGTGAACAATTTGTAACGCCTGCATTGTCGTCGCAGACAAAATACTAAATTGATTTGTTCCTCGCTTGCAGATTACGTGACAAAGCAATGCGTGGTAGTCCGTGGACAGCCTGCGCGCTGCTCTGCTTCTTGTTACCTTCATGCCTTCCAAACCCACACCGGGGACGCCACCATCCCCCCCAACAGCCGGAGCCACATGCGGAGGCGTACCATATGTCGCGGGACCCATTCGATCCGCACCGAGATAGCGAGGAGTTTCGACGAGATGGGCCCGAGGAAGGGCGACGAGAGGTGTCGCGTAGGGACAGCGCCGAAGAAGACCCGCTGGTAGTACAAACAAAAAAGGGCAAGGTGCGTGGAGCTACTATTTCTGCCGCAACTGGTAAGTTGGTCGACACATGGCTTGGTATTCCATATGCGCAGAAGCCGGTGGGTAATCTGCGGTTTCGGCATCCGCGCCCAGTTGAAAAGTGGGACCATGTGCTGAACGCCACCAAGATGCCCAACTCGTGCGTGCAAATCATAGATACTGTATTCGGCGACTTCCCGGGAGCCACCATGTGGAACCCTAATACGCCACTGAACGAAGATTGTTTGTACATCAACGTGGTGGTGCCAAAACCCCGACCAAAGAATGCTGCCGTCATGTTGTGGGTGTTTGGTGGTGGGTTCTACTCTGGCACTAACACTCTAGATGTGTACGATCATAACATCCTAGTGTCCGAAGAGCATGTAATTTTGGTGTCCATGCAGTATCGGGTTGCATCGTTGGGATTCCTTTACTTCGGTACTTCAGATGTACCTGGCAATGCGGGATTGTTTGACCAGATGATGGCTATACAGTGGGTGCGAGATAATATTGCAGCATTTGGTGGTAACCCAAATAATATCACGTTATTTGGAGAGTCAGCTGGTGCTGCTTCCGTATCCTTCCATCTCCTCTCACCACTGTCACGCAACCTCTTCTCACAAGCGATCATGGAGTCGGGCAGCGCAACTGCTCCCTGGGCAGTAATATCCCGAGAGGAGAGTATTTTGCGTGGATTGCGCCTTGCCGAAGCAGTAGGCTGTCCCCATGAACGAGAAGATCTACCAGCTGTCATTTCTTGCCTGCGCAAGAAGGACCCAGTGGAGCTGGTAAACAATGAGTGGGGCACACTTGGTATATGTGAGTTTCCATTCGTGCCCGTTATTGATGGCGCTTTCCTCGATGAGCATCCAGTGCGAGCGCTTGCTAATAAAAACTTTAAGAAGACTAACATCCTCATGGGCTCCAATACCGAGGAAGGCTACTATTTCATCATCTATTACCTAATGGAGTTGTTCAAAAAGGAAGAGAATGTATTTGTCAATCGGCCCGAGTTTCTGCGCGCTGTGACCGAACTCAACCCATATTTCAATGCAGTCGCTCGTCAAGCTATTGTTTTCGAATACACTAATTGGTTGAACCCCGAAGATCCGCTCAGCAACCGCGACGCGCTCGACAAAATGGTCGGCGACTATCAGTTCACCTGCAATGTCAACGAGTTTGCGCACAAGTACGCCGAAACTGGGAGTAATGTCTACATGTACTACTTCAAGCATCGCACCATCGCCAATCCGTGGCCCTCGTGGACGGGGGTCATGCACGCCGACGAGATCAACTACGTCTTTGGCGAAGCGCTGAACCCGACCAAGAGCTATACAGCGCAAGAGGTTGACCTCAGCAAGCGCATTATGAAGTACTGGGCCAATTTCGCCAAAACCGGCAATCCGAGTCTGTCGCCCAATAGCGTCTGGACGCCCACCATATGGCCTCTGCATACCGCCTACGGTCGGGAGTATCTGACTCTCGACGTTAACTCCACCGCCACCGGTCATGGTCCTAGACTCAAGCAGTGTGCCTTCTGGAAGAAATACCTACCTCAATTAACACAAATTACAGGTAAACCAATTATATTTAATATTTCTTATACATGTTTGACATGATCTCTTTCATCTTTGCGCTACTAGCATATTCTAACTGCGTGTTCGACATGCTTAAGAAATTGTGTTTAGTGAAGATGATTTGTAAGGACATAAACAACAGATAAAATTTGTGTCACTCTGAAAATTTTATTAGTTCTAATCGTTGTGATTCCATCGATCCGTTAGTAGCATTCGGACAGTATTGACTACAATAGGCAGATTCTCCTGGTGCACAATGCCCGAAAATTTATTGGCGCATTTGTGGAAAATTTCTCGGCCAGCCCTATAACATTAAGTATAAAATATATTCAAATTTGTTACGTATATCACACGCATTGGCATCGTATGTGAGCGGAGAAATCCATTCCAGCCTACATGTTGTCAACTTTCCGCGCCTCATTAGAACGCGCACGCTTCCAGGAATAATGTGAATAATGATAACTAACTGAGAGAAAAATAAATTTCACTCATATTTCCTTGTTGATCTAAGACTGTCCGAGAACACATGCAAATGCAGTGAGCGAAGGACCGCAGTTGGAAACCTCAGTGACCGCAACTCTTAATAATTGAAATTTCCGCACCGCTTTCAATAATTGTTTTCTCATTTTGGTTCTGATCTTCACCTATTTCCCTCCATGCGAACGTATTTCTATACTTTTCTTTTTGCCGTTAATGCTTCTTCCGTTACGGGAAACTATACACATCACAAACTTTTTTTCTTCACTTTTCTTCGAATTAGATCCAATTATTTCACATTAAATCTCATCGAGGAAAAAAAGGAAAATAGATTTAAAACTAGATTTTTGACTGCATTGGTAGATGTAAATTAAAATATTAACAACAGGCTTGGAAAAAAGGAAACATTCGAAACAATTAGCTTTCGAATGAAGCCACCGCCGGTTATGTCTTCTTTTCTACGCGATTGGTTGAGCGTTGAGTGGAAATCGAATTTCATTTGCGCTGCTAAAACTCTCCAACCAATTTTTGGCGGCCGACGCGTCCGGAAGCGATAGAAATAAAGAAATGAATTTCCTCGCGAACAAATGTTGCTGGCTGGCACGGGCGTGTGGTGGTAGCACTTCGATTTTTAGTGCTATTGTGCATTCCATTCGAGCATAATAACTCTTCTTGCCAGGCAAGTTAATTTATTTCTGCTTTTTATTCGATTAAAAATACACAATGCATGAAAATCATTTATCGGCAATTTTTGGTGTGCATATATAAACATTAAACAGAAACAAACGGAAACCATTTGTGCATAAAATCCTTTAGTTCAATTCAGCAAATTATTTAATACATATATAATTTCATTGGTATATCAAAGCAAATCAAAATTACTGATTTGCTAAACTGAAATAATATATAAAATTCGCAAAAGCTGCAAATCTCCAAATTTTGCGGAATTCTTTGGAAACGCGCGTAATGAAGCAATTTGTCACTGCGCCGCGATGCTCGGCGTTCAAACTAAACTTCGCATTCTCAAACTCGACGTCCTGCAGCAGCGGGAGTGAGTGGATTATCAAAGCATTATAATCGGAAAAGATGAAGAGATAGGAAGACGAAGATGAGTCAGGATTAAATAAGGCTTTACGTATGCGGCGCGTGAGCGTGCTGTGTATTCGCTGCGTCCGAATCCGGAGCGGCGGCACGTCCACTCACACGAGTCATGCTTGCAGACGTGCCAATTACGAGAAGAAACCGGCATAAGTTAACAAATAAGTGCTAACAGAGAAAAACAAATGCAGTGCTGAAGATCAATTCAACTAAGAAGTGTTCAGAGACTGTTGATCTAGTCAACATACGTATTTTCATCACAATTCATCTGTAAATTACGAGGCGTCTCACGACTTTCCGGCATTACAGTGTTACAATGTGTTCATTTGTACATTGAAGAGTTAATTAAACGTTACAAATAATTTCAGAATTTATTGCTACCATTGGCGAAATAATTCAATTACACTCTATCTCGACAATCTATGATAATAATGTGTCGAAATTGTTTATTGATTTTTCGTATTATTTACCTTCGCATTGTATTATTTATCGACGCTGCCCGGCACCTCCACTTGGGACCCTGTCAAATAATGTACCATTTTGTTTTGCAGCGGAACTAACAGCGCCATCCAACAAGCCATGCACGAGTTCATCGATGAAGATGTCGCCGGCCCCCAGCACGATGGCTGCCACCATCGTCGTGTTGTTATTTATAGTACACGCCATATTGCAGAACTTCCTACATTCGCCGACGACTACGCAATGCGCCGCCATCACTCAAGCGTAGATGAGGCCCTCAAATAAAACGAAACTCAATAAGAAGAATCGCCTGTATTTTAAAGCAAGCACACAACGTGTAGTAACTTACACCCTAAAAGCTTGCACCTCTTTGGCACAAGTCGATGGGAAAGACATTTTGCAAGACAAACAAAGTTGTGCGCAGCCAGCAAATGCTACTACTAGCTTGCTAAAACGAATTAGTATCAACAGCAAAAATCAATCCGACTGTTACCATTTCGCCATATTGGTGATAAATGATAACTACTAAGATATATATTATGACATAGGGAGTACTAGTATTTAAAGAAAGAATAATTAAACTACCATGAGAATCGCTTTTCGCTACCTATAGAGTCAATGCTTGTTGTACAACGGATGAAACAACCCAACGCGTACCTAAATGAATAAAGCAAGTCTACTCTTAACAATCTAAGCTTAGGACATATAACAACCAATATTACTAAAGAGGAACGATGTCATTGCGTGTCATCAGATGATGGTATCAGTAAAACGCACCGTCGTTACTATTATCAACTATCTACACTAAGTGGAAGTGAAAGGACATTTGGTGTGTGTCAATTGATTCGTTTGCGATTGTGATTGTGTATCACACCTACACTACACACTCAGTCTGACACCTCACAACGCCACACCTGCCCTAAGAGAAATAATTAGGCTCTTAATTTAAGATTACGATTCATTACAACTTCCGGCCGCCATCAATATTAGTCAAATATGGTCAAATTTACCCATGACACCCAGCTACAAATTAGGAATGTTTTAGCAACAAATAATATGTAGGTTGATTCTTATACACACTCAGACATACTGACACCACATAAGGCCTAGCGAAAACGAGTGGTAATCGTGGCTGCAATGCGATTGGAATTGTTCGAATCGCACTCCCTTTCGACGACATCATGCGCAGTCGTAGTCGATATCTGTAAATATCAGTACTAAAACGCAAGCTGCACATAAATATATAACTCTGTACTTTTAAAGGACCATATTATATCAATACTGGAGACATCGGCGATGGTAATATACAACAATCGTGGCATGCATTGGTCAATTTAATTAGATTTTTATGCCCAGTTTTGCTAATATGTAAGGCCTAACTAAATCCCAGCTGTTTAGTTTTATTCTCAAAACAATGAATAAGTAGGTTAGATCAAGTTTGTAATAAGCCTTGCCTAAGAACTAAGCAAAATTGTACGCGCAATGTCACACTCTAGTAAACGAATAAGTTCCGGCCGCAACTTAATATTAATTCTCTTTTAAGGACGTTTAAGCTCCACATGACTATGGCACAGACTATGGGATGTATTAACATGGTACTCAACGCGCTCTGCGATTCCGATGAAACTCGAATGCATTCAATTGCAAATGTATTTTGTGGCTCATCATGATGAAGATGATGCATATTATTGCAAGATTAAACGCTGAATACTTATCTTTGCTGCCTTACAACTGTAATATACACCTACACGGACACATGCACGACTCACTCTTGTTCAAACCAACATTCAATCTCTAACTTGCAGTACTTAATTCTAACGCAACGCAATACACTAGTCAAGTAGAAATGAGATGTACATTCAAATAATTGATCTCTGCATTGATTATAATAGTCTGTAACTAGATTAACGTCTATATTGTGCCTCCATACTGATGTTTAGTGACATTTGCATTGCTATCATATCAGTTTGCTTTTGGTTAAGCTTCTGTTAGCCTCTTCAATTTAACTAACTACAAACCTACAATGAATACCCTACTACTCTAATACATATCCAGACGATGGTGCAAACATTATAAGAAAAAACGCTACGTTCAAATTTACTAAACCTAATGACACTAACTCGTTATGGATTTACCGACGAAATACTTACTTAACATTAAATGTTATTGCATTGAAGAAATAGCTAGACGATATACATTTTAGATGCCTACAATACCACCTGCTTTCCGCACACTTCCGAAACATACGAAAACATAGACAGTATTTGTTACAACTTGCAATTCATTCGCTACATCCTTTTTGATCGCAGAATCCCAAATAGTGTGCTACTAGCAGCCTAGTCTTTTGCAGATTAAATACCGAAAATTTCCTACTCTTGACATGCCAGTTTGTTCAACGTAACTTAGTGAATAATATTTATATATTGCAATATCGACCAGGATCTAGGCAGATGGATGGTTGGTAAAGAATTACATAGACAACACCTGAAAAGTTTATCCGATTGACGTGAATAAAGCAAATATTTTTGTGAAGCTTGGTTTTACTAACAATAATAACAACACTATTAAATTAATTAAGAGTTTAGAATTACAGCCAACAACACGATACAAGCAACAAACTAACCAAGATGGCGAAAACATTGTGCGCTCGGTGTTCAGAAAAGTACTAACCTAAATAATGCTCTATCAAAGACTAAGAGAGTAACGAAATTATTGAAGAATCAAAACGATGATGAAGATAAAATTGACATATCATACCTAATGAGGAAAACGTTTAGCTTGTAGGTAAATGAAGTAGATTATAAATTAACCTAACCTACCTAGTTAATTTAATTTACACTTAATCATATGATGATGATATGAGATATTAAATACAACTCGCTGATTGTGAACGGACATGACGAAAAAACTGGCAAATTTGTATTTAATGCCTTACTGATAACGAGGAGTATAGAACCAATTCTGATACATATCATTTTCTTTTGTAATCTTTGCTGGATTTACTTTCGCAAGTAAATGGCAACGAATAGTTTCAAACTATCAGTATTCAAACAATTCAGTGTGGAATTTGAGAAATTTGATTATATTATTTATCTCTCGGTTATGTCATTGTGACTACTTACAACCAGAATTATAAATGACTCATAATACTCAATTGCTTATAAATATATAAACATACTAGAATTTCCGCAGTAACATTCATACGAATCTAATAAAAAAAAAAAACAATACTGATGTAAAGTAAACACAGACTTTAATACATAACAACATGATTGTTTTGGCTTTCCCAGTTCTTCCAAAAATTAATGAAAACAAATAAACATGTAATAACTACCAAAGCGCTAAGAATTTGAAGATGAGAAAATGCTACATTTTAAACCTAAATACCACTACAATACAAATACAATTTGATTACGAGAAACTTATAACGATAACAACCTATAAAATAACATTAGAATAATAGTATATAATGACATTCGTTTGTTTGCTTCGAGCAGTTTATCCCTGTTTACTATTGTTACCGTGGTTAAGTTTATTTAGTTTAAGTTGTTACTTACTGATGTTGTTCCAAACCCGACGTAGCTGTTCACTGCAACTCTAGGCATGGAGTGATTGATTGATTACGTTGTTTGGCATTAATTCATATTTAACCGGAGACACAAAGGAGGACGATGGCGAGGGGTGGTCAGAGTAGACCTAAGCATATTTAGATTTAATTATGTATTAAATACATTACATACATAATTTTAATGATGCAAACTAAATGTTAACGATACACGAACAATTATAACGATAGAGCGACGTGACAAGATAGTGTGTCTCATCTCAGCAGTGAAGTTGTTGCTAATTCCGTTCTTAATATATAAATTACTATTACGCATAAATACTACATAGCATTATATATTATATTACGCGCGATTAGTTGATGACTTAAAAAAGATTATATTTGTCTGATGTAATACAAATATTACATAATTATAACACACTTACCAACCAATTGTATTGTTCCTTATTTATCTAGTTTGTAAAGTAATGACATAATTGCGAATAATAGGAGTTACGCCCAAGCCTACTGTGAGGAACAAATAAAAAGGGATAATGTTGAAGTGTGAGTGAGATGAAGTGTGAAATTAAAAAACCTAAATGCCATTCATTTGATTCGTTATCAGTTTGTATAATAAAAGCAATCGTTGTAACTTGACGCCTGAATTATGAATTACATTCTCACCATTTGAATAATGGTATTGTATGCAAACCAATAAACAATCCAAGAAACTAAAATCGCTACGTTTTTACGCATTCACTTATTTAGCGACCTACAACGAGCGATATTCTATTTAATAAACCAACAAAGGGACAAGAGATATGGCGGGGTGGTAAGCCAGAGATGATTAGAGCGATTCAAGTTTATAGATCCTATTATGATTCCATTTCGATTATGAATTACATATTGATTAATTACGGTATTAGTATATGAAGGATTCAATTAATTAAAATTACCCATATTATATGAATGACATTTAAGGCAAGTGAAAATGAATTAAAACTTAAAGTTGTTGTAGGCCATCGGCTGTACTAATTATTATCATAAGGAAAATTGATTGAGAAATTTCAAATAAATGAAAAATGCTTGTACATAAATATACCAATAACTAATCGCTAGTATAGTATAATTTATTCATGAATCATTTGTTGTCATCTGTAAAGTATTAAATCATTTTTTAGTCACAAAAGCATTTCATCTTTCTTTACCATCCTGTGATCAGTCTATTAATATTTCAGCATCCAGAATTATGGGCTGTAAGCTAGGAAAAATGAAGTAACCGAATAATAAGTTTGACATTGTTACATGCTTAACTAATTACACAATCAACATCAAATTTATAAACAACGTGAAATAAACGGCTCTATTCCTATAGTTTTTTTTTAAATTTCGATATCGGCCTTGTTATTAGTATTGTAATAACAACTTTTTAATTAACTCTGAGGAAGCACGTAAAAACGTCTTTAATGGCTTCAAAGTTATAAGTTATTAAGATGAATTTGTGTGAAAAAGTGCAGACGTTGATATGAACGCATATTCCGAATAACAAATATACATTTGGAATGTAATGATGGTATGTTCACTTGATTAAGTATAAGTTGCTTAATACGACCCTAGTATTCCAATTTTCTTGACACATTTAGTTTGTCAATTAACAAGTTGTTATTAAATACAACAAAAATAATTATGAAAGTTATGAGACAATGCATAGCATCGCAACCGAAATTCGGCCAAACACTAGAATCGAAATTACGAAGGAAAAACTAAGACGCCCACAAAAATTTTAAGAGAACTGTTTTTCCTGCACATCCTAATTGGTCTAGTGACGTTAATGTGCGGATGTTACCGATGCTATTGATCGGAAAAATGGCTTTGAAATTGGTTGCTGTCCGACATTGCCATGAGTAAGGATTGTGTGCTAAAATATATAGCGCTTGATTGTGTTGATAGCATCAGTCGTGTAGAGTACTTAAACTAAAACTCGGAGTGGCAGGATGGTTGAACGAACGATTGGAGCTCTTTTGTAGTAATCATTTAACAATCCTTTAACATATTTATATATGTTGGGCCTTGAATAGTAAATAATTAGGGAAACTTTACAATTAAAGTGAGTATTTCTTCTAGAATTTTTCATTATTTTTAGTATATATAATTAGTAGTTCTTGTTTGGTTCAATTGTTTATACAAGTTAATAATTTAGTTCTTTTATTCGTTTTTCCTACTCATTTAGAGCCAGGCCCGACAACCTGCGGCTCTTTGCAACTTTTTGTGCGATCCGCCAAAGCACCAATATATAGGAAAAAACAACAGATTTGTTAACTGGCACAATCGGCTTCTTTGCATGCTTTTGGTTCACCCGGAAAATTTACAGCGTTGACAAAGTAGATTAAATCGGAAGCCCCCAGCATCCAGAGTTGACCTAAAAAGAATGGCGGTATTAATCAGGTCTGTTGTACATAAATTTCGATAAGACTTTCATCGCAAATACCCAGGTCAGACATCATAAGTATTACTAGTGTGGGAATAATTCATAAGTTATGTTCTTTCAAAACTTTCCCGAACAAGATGATGTTGCCTCCATTTTTATTATGTCCATGGCAATATATTGGGTGTACTTTATTCCTGTGCATTGATTGGCGCCAATGATTAACACAATATTTAAATGCATGTACACCACCATGATCTGAATGTTTATTTAGGAAAATATGAATGGTGTATACAGACATTTGCACATATTTAGAAGTCACACATAAATAATATTAAAAATCTTTAATTGATTGGGATATATTTAGATTAGTATCGTTGAGTGTTGTCACGAAGTGTTTAATATTCATTATGTAGATGACGCTTACCTATAACACCAAATATTTACTTATAAAACGTTTTCGGCTTCTTGCCTTCGTGAGTATGTTATTTGATTAGAAATTATACTGAAGAAGGCGAGAAGCCGTTTTATAAATAAATTTTAGTAAGTGTTACAATTAAATTTTATCCACATAATCAACTTGTATTTTGTGGCTGTCTATATTTTCCCTTCTGATCTTTGACAAAATGTAATGATTGCCTTAATAACACTCAATGCTAGAGGGTTTATAATCTGATAGCAGGGAACATTTAAATCTGAATAAAATAATCTCCCAATTGATCTATATTAATATTTCATCATATTTTGAACATCAACTTTACGCTTCTATTTCTGTTGTGAGTTTATTCAGCACAACCGCTCGCGAACTAGCTCACACAGTAACAAAAAATAAAACCTTTGCATATTAACAACTACAACTATCAACGAAACTTATTTACAATGCGTTAGTATCTTAACAAATCAAGTTACAAATTCAAGTGATGAATTAATAGAAATTTAAAAAATGCTATGTGAATAAAATCGTACTTTAATAACCAATATGGTCGTTGACCTGTTTTAATGTTCTCAAGATGTAGATAGTAAATATTTACAGAGTAAAAGATGGCCATGACTTAGAAACTAATTTGCGAGATTTATCACGAATTCTGATGCTATACTAACATTAATAGGATGTATTTGTATCGAAGAAAAACCTTCGCATGTGGTCGTATGCAGCATTCATCACACCCCATCCCAAGAAGGCGCGTATCAAATTGGCCTCTACACCATGATAAATATATCTAATTTTACCTCCCCGTTCGACATATATTTGTTTAAACGCAACAAAAATGTTTGGTGTCTTTCCCCCAAGCTGCGATTGCATAGAGACTTTAACGACATTCAACGGATAAAAAATGCTCGATGTAACGGCTCCAATCACAGCCCCAGTGATAAACTCGTGCATTGTATGAACAACAACAGAACTTTCCAAAGAGAGCCGCTTTTCTGTCTCATCTCTTGCGATGAAAAATACCACGTTTGAAGGACCGTTTCTCAGTAGGATTGGAACAATTCCTCGAAAATACTCAGTAAAACCATAAGAAACACCAATGACTCTGAAAGCGTGGTACATGTTGCGAAACTGAAGATGATAGGTAGATGTGGAAAGTAGAGTTTGAACACGCTCAAATGGCATGAATGCTACCTCTGCTGTCCCTGAGACCAACGCAGCTATTGATTTGGCATGGTAGGCGTTCATGCCGTTATACTCTAGCGGCTTTCGAATATTCTCATACATGCCAAACATAATCGACAGCGAAAGCGTTTTCTGTGCCAGCGGGGGTGCCATTCCACGGTATAGAAAGTAGATACCTTCATTATGTAATTGCTTAAGTGCTGATTTAATAGTTATTCCATCTAACATCTGAAATCAAGGCAATAATATATAGTGAATAGAATTTGGAGTTGCTATTCAAAATAACTATTTCAGCTGCTATACATTCTTCGATCTTACACATAGTAGTCTAGACATAAGGTTGAGTATTAATAAACTGTTAAGTACCTGTCTGAATATAATTTTGTAGATGGGGTAAGTTAATGTAATATTGATGAAAGCTGCACCCCAACCACAAGCAAATTCTCGCCATTCTATCCTCTTGTAATTCCTTTCGATACCTTCAATTAGTACACTATACATGTTTACCATTTGTTTCTATATATTTTATTGAGCTTATCATGCTTTTAATTCCATTACTACAAATAAAACCAATTAGTCCACCATTAAAGAGTATATAACCATACACCATTAAACTCACTGTTAATTGCAATTAGTTTATGTGTTTCTTGTTAATATCCAAGAGTTAAGGAAGTAATCTAAAGAGGTGATTTAATGCTGCGGAAAGATGTGAGGTTATGTAATTTGCATTGGGCAGCTTTATATCGTTATCTGCTGCCCGCATTTATACTTGTGAGCCCGATATGTTGTGCGTGGAAATTATCCTGAGGTGAGAATAGCCTCATACTTGTGTGCTTGTATTATCGAAAATCATCACGAAGATATTTAAACGCAGAACAAAAATTTCGTGACACAGCATTGCCCACATACACGCACACAACGTCATGTAAGAAGGTTTTGATGGCACTTACGCCACTTCAATTGATTTTTTATAACAGTAGTTTATTCAAATAACAGATGTAAAATTGCTATAACTCTTGTTAGATAGATAACACTTTGACATTAAATTAAGATCTAACCTATATATTTGTTATGGCAATTACAACAATGCCAAAAACATTGAATTCAGTATTCTATTGTAAATGCATGGTTTAATATCATTGCATGAAGAAGATATTTTCACATTACACAGCTCATTTCCCATCTCCCTGGGTATTACCTGAAGTTGTTGATTGGCTTTTCATGTGTTGCCGAATCTCTTTACTGGCTTGCAACAGCTTCAGCAATTCTGAGTAAATTACCTCATTTTTTTGCTCAATATTATCCAGGGCAGAATTTAATTCATCCATTTTGTCGTTCAAAGCATTAAACTCTATAATATATCAACAAACATATTAAATTATGATTAAATTATGACACTTGGGTTTATTTGTAGTACCTTCTTGACTCATATCATCATAATCATTATCTAGATTATCCTCTTCATTTACATCTTCATCCTCTTGATCCACCTCATCTTCATTCCTCACAGTATTCTCTTTTGGCAAAATAGTTTGTTCGCCCATTTTGTCAATATTCTTCATTTCTTAAAATGCTCTTGGAAGAATATACAATGGCACTCCAAAGTAGAATCTTCTAATGTCAAAATCATATGACTGTTGTCATAGCGTGCGTCTGCGTCATCTAACGTGTAACAGTGTTGGTCGTGGTTTTGGGACACTAGTTGTACCAAATGTCACCAGGTGGTGTGTTGGTCGAAGTGGACACTTTACTTTTGATTAGAAAAGTGCATTCATTTAATTAAATCTTAAAAAGTTAAGGCGAATAATAGATTATGAATAGTATGTTTTGGTAAAATACTCGATTTTATATATTTGTTTTTCCTGTGATAGTGCAACATTAATAGTATTCGAAATCTGTTTTAGTTTGAAAGGATATGAAGAGGTAAAGCAATAAAAACAAACATTCCTAATGTACCATTACAAATAAATAATTTATTGTCTTCGTAAAGGTTTACTGTATACCTTAGTTAATGAAAGAATTGGTGTTTATAACACCGTGACTATTTTAAATATTACTCATCATCCACTCAGAAAAAGTGAGTGCAAATAGCCATACCTTACAAGTACATGCTATACAATTTCTTATTTGGAAGTAATGAAAGGTGTGATGAAGGTACGACATCATTCGTAATAATCTGCAGGACACACAGCTAACACACATTGCCTCGGACGATTCGAGCAAAAATCGAACTCATTAAAATCATAACTAGATAATAAAATATATAAATGCTTTGGCATATAAATAAAACAATTAAACAATTACTTAATGCGACATTATAATGTTCCGCGATGCTGTACTCGCTCGCTTAAATGAAGGGAATGGAATATCGCTAAATCGGTCGGTAGTAGGTTAAATTCCAAGATTGTTTCTTAGCATTTCTGGCATTCCTCATAATATTGCACCATTCTATACAATTTGTCTTGGTTTCAACGTCAGAAGCTCGTAGAGGCAATTGATGGAGTTAATAATGAATATTCCTGGCCAAGCGTATCCTTTGCAATTACGTCAATTGTGGCTAGAAATTAATAATTGTGAGAACAACAATATTGCAAATTTGTTTCGGTTAATAGAGAATAGTTTTCTGACGCTGGAATCTCAACTTCTAGTACGCACAAGTTGCACGTAAAAATCATTCAGCAACAAAAACGTTAATTTTATTCGCGTATACAATAGGAATTAGCCCCCTTTCAGGCAAATTTCAAAACACCTTACAGTAACAACGAGCCTTAGGGTTGTAAAAAAACCCGAATAAAACAATTGCTCAACGAAAGAAGAAAGTCTAACATTTTTTCCATTATAATTCACCACAGTTCAATTACAGCACAGAGGCTTCCGTTGGCCGAGTTGCCGTTGTAGAATTATTGTTGTTTGTGGAAGAAGCGGTCACTTCACCGGCGTGACTAGAACAGTAATATTTCTTATGCGCTATGAATGTATTATAGTAATTAAAGGAGATGTCGCAGGATCGACAATATTTTGGCCCGGCCCGAGAAGCCTCTTGGAGAATTTCGGCGTCCTCTTCAGAGAGACCTTCAAGCTTAAGATCAATGTCTGTGGGTGTGGCAGACGGTGCGTCCTCAATCGGTGCTATAATAACTTCTGGTTCCATAGCTTCCTTCTTTACAACTACGTTCTCCTCATCTACGATGGAAATTGGGCTAGATACCAGTGGAGGATGTTCGTCACTAGGAATCGAAGGTGGAGTGGTACCATTCGTGGAAACCGGCTCCGACGGAGTGTGCATCAGCTTCACATGACGAATCATATTCGATTTGTTCGAAGCAGTAAAAGAACAATGTAAGCATTGGTGCACAGTTTCCGATTTGGTTTCTGCTATCGGAGAGGTTGTCCGATCATCCATAGTTGAATTCATCGTAGATACAATACTAATTTCATTTGCATTTTGAGCATCGTCTTCAAAGATGTATGATATGAATTTTTCCTCCTAGAAGATAAGACGCATTTAGTACCATTATTAATTAAAAAAGTAAATTACTAACTTGTAAGTCTGGTGAACGTTTGTCAAAATGCATGCGAATGTGGGTTCGCATTCCTCGTAGCGTATTACCCTTGTATCGACAAATGGTGCATCTGTAAGCTTTAACTCCGGCATGAGACTCCATGTGCCTTTGCGCAGCACTGGGTGTAACACTAACAACATCACAACGCGGACATTTCCATCCGCTCACAGGCCCACTGCCGGCTGCTGTACATTGGTGACCGGGTTCCGCAATACCTCTGCACTTTGTACATCGTAATGCCTCAGTATTTATTTGATTGCGCTTAGTGCAATAATACGCCTGATGTGCATTGAGATTATCAATTGATCCAAACTTAGTCCCACATGCCATGCAGATCAACTGTTGATATTGGGCTCCAGCAGGACTTGTAGCTCCAGCGCTACCAGGACTCACCGGCGGACTTCCGGAAGTCCTAGATGTCTCATCATCGTGTGCCCTGGCCGAACAGTAATGACGCTTGTGAACTAAATAGTTTTCATGCTTGCAAAACACAATGTTGCACTCTTTACACTTAGACACTCCTTGTTTAACCAGTATTTGAGGAGTTGCAGTAGACACTACGGTCGATACCACTGAAGCGACAGATGGCATTGAAGGTAAATCCGCACCAGCTAGTCTAAGTTGTACCTCTGGTGGTATTAACGGACTGGCCAAGGATGCACTACGGAGGAACATGCTGCTTATACTCTGTAGTGCAAATGGTACAGAGTTTGCTGGGGCATCAGGACTTTTTCTTCGTTCGAGATCTGACGATTTTGGTCGCATCATTCGTGGACTGTTGCTCCTTGAAGTGGCTTCCCCACGATCGTCATACTTTCTCTTTGGGGATGTCGAAGAAGTCTGCGATGATGGTGTGGCGGGTGGTGAAGTGAGTAAGTTATCCGATTTAATATTCTCCTTTTCATGGTCATCATTTTCGCTTTTGATTTTGCTTAGCTCTGGTGTTTTTCTCACAGAAAGATCCAATGGAGCTCCAGGATCACTCTTAACAGACGGCTCCTTGGCTTTGTTAGCTGCTTTAAGTACTTCTGTACCAGCAACTTGGGGGAGCATTAAAGGCATAGGTTGTAAGGTACCATCCGGTAATAGAATAACAGGAGGTGCCCCCGATATGGTAGGAATCATGTCTGGTAACATGCTTGCACCTCGTAACAAGGAAAACGGCACATAGATAATGGGATTTGTGGGTAGAGCCAAAACGGGTTGTTGAGAGCCGCTGGTTGAACCGGGAACAGAAGTGCCGGGCGAAGAAGGTGACCGACACGTTGTATCTACAGGTGAGGTAGGTGTCGAACCCGAATTGCATGAGGATGTAGCCTTAGAACTAGCTTGCTTCAGCATATGACGTGAACTGCAGTAATGCATTTTGTGCGCACGATACGTTTTCAACGAATTAAAGCGGATATCACATGCAGTGCAATATCTATCCTGGTTATCAGAGGGTGTTGCCGTAGCACTAGAGTTGATTGTCTCTCCATTGGGAGTAATTGCTGGAACCGTTGGTACTGTAACTGTTGCAGGACTAGGAGACACCGTGTGCATTCTCATATGTCTGTTCAAACTCACTTTCTTATCAGCACTGTAAGAACAATGAGCACAAGTATACTGTTTTCCCGTCTTCACCGCCTTGGGAACACCTTCGGATAGGTCTGCATCCGATTGGTTTCCGCTTGGCTCCCCATTCGTAGTTTTGGTATCATCGTCGGTATTTTTGTTTGCGCGATGGGAACAATAATATGTCTGATGAGCTTCCAAGGTGCTCATTGATGAATATCTTATCCCACAAGGTGCACAGGTAAATCCACTAGGTAGGGGTTGAGCTGCTGCCGGAGGCTCTACCCTTGCTGGGGCAGCTTCCACATTGAGCAATGCTTGCAGTGAGAGTAAATTTCGTGCACTCGCGAAAGCTTTATCTGTTGGCAAGTAGCCAGCAAGAAGGGAAGGTATCAAAGAAGGTTCGTCAGCAGCATCCTTTTTAACCAATTGACCCTGAAGCGCTGGGTCGGTAGCTAGATTCGTATTGAGTCGTATTCGAGGTGTGCCAAGGGGCTCTGCCTTTTTAGCCGTTTTCTTATTATCTTCGAGGTTTAGGAGAGGCGGCGTTTTAGGGCACTCCGACTTGACGTCTTCGACGTCCATGTCATTGGAGTCCTTCGCAACAAGGGAGTTTTCCACTGTCCACTCTTCATCTTCACCTGCAACATAAAATAATTGCATTTAAATATATGGGAAAGAGTGATCAGAGTCCAGTTGTACATTCGCGGTTCAATACGTCGTCTTGATTATGTGTTTGATTACACACCCAGTCCGCAGACAGGCCGGGTTGAAATATGTTGAACATTTCTAGAATTAACAAGAAATGCGACATTGTGTGCATGCTCTTAGGATCCGAGTAGGAAACGTAGCTAGCTGCGCGCGCGCGATCCTATCAGTGATCAGCGATAGGGCATGAAATACGGCGCGGCCACAGGTTACAAAATGCATCGGGCGGCGGCGCGTACGAGGCGATAAGGGGCGAGTTAACACGGGCCTAACAGTCGTGTATATCCTCGCGGCGAGCGGGCTAATGAAGCAGTCCGTCAGCCGTAGCGACCATGCCGGCCCACGCGGCTACGTACATCACGTCGGCGGCGTACTACGATATACGGCCCTGTGTCCTATCACTCCTGTCGCCACCGCCAGCAATTATTAACAAACGGCAGACACCTGTAACTGGTGGCCCGTGCACTCCCGCACCGACAGTGCCGTGCATTGCGGGCTTCAAACCCCCCGCGCGCGCGCCTCGCGCATATTGGCGTGTCGCGTTCATCTAAATCGCTTCATTTTCTCCGTACGTCGAGGAAATAAAAATGCAAAACGGCATCGTCCCGACGATTGCCTCCTATTGACTTAATTAAGGCGGCGCGGCGCCGTGTGCTTTATCGTACGTGTCGTGCGTCACGATCCCCGAGGCAGGCATTTGCATACCTGCGGCGGCAAGGATGTACGAAACTAGCCGCCCCAAGAAGACCGCTTTTTCGCATCTGTGTGCACATTTATTGCCAACGTACTTGCAGCTGAGCCACGCCTTTGCAAGAACGAGAAAGGTAAAACAAACAAAACACCATGTAATCAACAACAACCTAGATGTGTGTCCGATGTTGAATGTCGTAGTCCATCTTGCACAGGAGAAGAACATATTACCTGGCACGATGCGCGAAAGGGACACAACTCAAGCGCTTATCTTTTGTATGGCTACAGTGCAAGAAATAAAGCACTATGCAAAAACGACTAGGTAAAATTAATTACTTGAAATCCCCACCATCGCAATGAAAAATGAAAAATTCGAAATGCATAAAATCTGAACAACGTGTTGAGTCTAGCATAGATTTTTAATTATTGTAATGATGCTCGATTTCAAAGAAAAGATCACAACCCACGATTTCCTCGGACTGCGAAGCTATAAGAGTGAACTAAATGTTCGAACAGTTTAAAGCAATCGTAGCTGGGAACGGACGTTGGCAATGCACATGCCAGCTAGTCGTGCAACATCCCGACTATCCCGGCGTGGGACTGGCGATAAGCAAAGTGCACATAAGCATGCGGCCGGTGAAATGATAAAACTCAAGCAAGATATTTTCTTGGTTATGGAAGCTTTTCTAAATGCCACAAAGGTGTTGCGGAAGCGAGTAAACTCTTCTGCTCGATAATAGTGCACGAGGTTGCGGTAGAGACAATACGGGTGTAGAGAGACAGTTATGACTTGCACCTCTCTTCGCTTTAGATGCATGAGTGGCTTAAAAAACGAGCTACCAAATGTGCAATAGTGCATGTTCAGTAGCAGATTTTCACTTTACCAAGCGTGGAGGATAAGCGTGCTTGGTGCGTCGTAGCTATTTGTAAATAGCATCATCGGTAAACGCGCGATGGCTGCGTAGATTGCAACCAATCTGTTCCGTCCTCGCCGGGTAGCATTCGGTACGCCATAAAAACCGGCTGCGCTTAACGCTCGCGCGAGCCGCGTCGCTTTGCATAGCGACACGGCAGCTACCGTGCCACGCACAGCAGTGATCAGCCGTGATCGCCGGCGACCACACCGACGGGCACCATTGTATGTTAAGAGGATGTACCGCTCGCGAGGACAATTAGGCTCTCGGACACAGTCCTTACACAGACACATGCCGTATTGTGTCGCAGGTGCTAAGAGTCAAACGCATAAAATGCGAGACGCGAAATGCCGATGCTCACTGCTTGCTAGAATCAACATATACCGATATATTCCGAAAACGGCGTTTGCGGTAGGCAGTAGTTCCGAGTAATGCACGCGTCCAAGTGAATGTATTCGATATATATTAGAAGATAGAAGAATAGGCGGTAAAATAACGTCTCAAGGCAGCATTATTCCAGAATATTTTCGATTTCGGCATAAGTTGTTTTACTATACCTTATTTTGCATTATTCCAATATAGGGCTAATTCCAAATTTAAATAATGCCCTATATAATAGTCATTATGAATGTAAAATGTGCGATAATTTTGCTCGGCCGCACAAGGGGATTCGTTGTCGATTCGCGATAAGCGATATGCGCGGCCGGTATAAAAAATTACCCCCATCTCGTTATCGCGAAAAGCGCTCCTGCTACCATCGCTCCCTCTACCAGCGATTTGCATATCTCAACTTAAACACTCACTCGAAAAGTTCGATAATTCAAATATCCTAGCTTGCAAACGAATGCTAGCTAGCCTACGGACCATTATATTTGCATCCAGTCAGAATTAAACATTAAAGCATTGAAAACTTTGTTTTGTAGATCTAACAATGCTGCAAACAGCTGTATTGCACCTTGAATGTTTTGCAATTGTCCCACACCTGATCGCGTTAATCACAGGCTGCACATGACTCGGTGCATTCGAATTCCCTGCTAAAGCCACCTCTGTGGGAGCAATCGGAAGACAAGAAACTAATTTGAAGCATGTTGCAAATATCATCAGATTCGTCTGTTTGGCAAGCACACAAATTCCCACCATTAGCCATGGCGAACGACAGCGAAACTAGACTACTAACCCTCACGAAAATATGCATATGTTGGCGGCGTGGAAAAATGAAACGATGAGTGGTCTGAGTGAAATATGAACAGAGGCTTTTGTGATAACACAGATGCATACGCATTGCTGTTTAATGTTACCAGTGTTTGGCGTTCAGCGTTTGGTGGTTTGAAGTGCACATGATGAGAAATGTGTCGAGATGAGATTCGGAGCACATCGCATTCGCTTGGCGCCGAAGAACTTAAACCGCCGATAAGAGTCGATAGATATGCGTTATCCCCAATGTTTCGATGTCTGCCGAGCCCGTTTTTTCAAGAAAAGACAAATTCTTCGAGAGCATAATCATTTTACCACCAAAATTATGGAAAATCGAAAACGATTCATCAATATTCCTCAACGCTGCTTTAGTGCACAAGCTCTATTTTCTTATATTGGTGTAATAAACAGGAGAGGTAACGGTAGGTTATCGTCTTTTTCAATAATTGATTCGAGATTATAACTCTCTCCGCGTCGGAGTCGTAGGGTCGCGTCGTCTGCCAAGCGATAGCGCGGGCGACCCATTGTCGATATTAAGAGGTTTCTTCTGTTAGATGCCGATGAGAAACGGGCTGCCATTAGCCCGCGAGATATGAATGCATGCGCTGTCGGATTACGCTCGCTGCGACGCGACGCCAGTGCTGATCCCGCCAGTGCTGGCGAGGAGAGAAAAAATGCGCCTTATCGTCCGCAGGTGATTAGTGAAGTTGCGGTGCCGTAAGCGGTGGAAATGCGGACGAGCTAATGATTGAGGTCTAGCGTGATATCCGAGAGGGAACGTGGCATGTCAGACAGCTCGAATTTTTTAAGTTCGGTGTTATCACCGGAGCGCCAGGAAACGTCAGGAAACGCCAGGAGTGAAAATCGAAAAGTGCCTGCACGAAGGGCTCGCTATAGTGATCAATTTTTAATCATTCTTCATTTTCCTTTTCAGTCTGTTAAAAATTGTAGAAGAATAGGGAAGAATGAGCAAAAAATGCTGCCATCCTCTGATATCCGCAAGACGAATCGAAGATTTTAATGTAAGTGTGAAAATTGTGTAGCAGGCCGATAGCTCCAGTTCGTATAATCTCTTTTTAACCCACCTACCTTCAGAACTGCACCTTGTAGGGATCCTTAACTATGCATTTATGCTTGAAGCGTTCCAAGTATTTGAACATTTGAGGTTTTTTTAAAGAGATCAATTTCAGATTTGCTTCGATTTATAACTTCCTGCAAGCGCGAACAAGCAAATCGGGTGAGATTGCAATCTATCGATCAGCGCAGTCCCGTTGCCACCCTAGCATAAGACATTGATTTATAATTATCCGCCAAATCATTCATAATTATATTCGCATCCCGTGCATAGTCGCAGAGGTTCATCGCACACTCCATTCCGGGAACAATCTCTTAAATCCATGACGTCGGAATTTCCGCTGCAAGTCTGCGTGTTTCTGACGAAACTTATCAAGATACCAATTAATACAAAAATGATCACTTATCAATGTGGTACTCTTGTTGCTTGCAGGAAACGGACTTTCCACATGTTGTTCTTGTATTGCTTAAAACCAGAAAACCAAGATGTCCACACCTGGCCATATCGGTGTCTAAGATCATGTGACCCTCTAGTTATCCGACAAACCCATGGACATTTTTATAGCTGAGATTAAATTATACTCAAATTTTAAAACCTGAATCTAGTTCAACACTGAATTCTATCGCTTACTAATTGATGTCCATCATTATTGATTGCTATCGTCCTCACCTCAGGTATATAGCTAGATGGCTAACGAGCAGTTTGTTGATGCGTGGAAGCAGAAACTGTCGTTGGGTAGGTCGTAGACGTATGTCGTCTGCCTTCAATTTTCTACCTTATGCTTCCCATATTATTGGTTAGCGCTTGCCTGATGTCATCAACAAGTGCCTTGCCACTTCTGAGCAGCAAGTAGATGGATGACTCGCAAGATGATTGATTGACACACCATTTGTGTTTCAAACATGCAGGCGTTGATCAGATCAAAATATTGTGCGTCAAGATAGGCTATATTCAAAAGGCATTATTTAAACAAATAAGGCCGTTGTGAGATCTAACTCATAAAAATGGTAAATGTTACCAGTTTGTATAATTTACGAAACAACCATACTCAATTTCACCATTGAAACTTCCTTTTGCTTTCATGCCCTCCCTATAGAGTGATAATTTGAGTAATCACATGGAGGTACGCAAAATGGAACAGCGTGAAGTACTGATCACATTCATTGACATAATTAGCCAGAAACTTGGGCGTCAAGAGATATGCAGGCTCCCACCCAAAACCCTTTCCCGCCCCGTTGGCAGAATCATACAAGACCCTGGCGATTCTGGATTGTGTCGTTGAAAGCATCTCCCACGGATGTGTTATACGCCCGCGAATGATAATGGCACACATGCAGGCACACATTTCGCCACAACGCGCGCATTTGGGCATTCAACTAAGGAACGACCAGCTAAGATAAGATTACATTCTGTGTATTCGTCTCGAGTAGCCGGGAAAGCAAAGGTAGGTGGCAGCATCTAGCATCTATGAGTCCTATAATAGGCTTGCGTGCATCTTTAATCTCTGTTTGTATTGCGACAATAGCTTAGAATGAAAGCAACATGTGTGTAGAGTGCAGTAGAAAGGAGGGTTGAGAAACGTCAACATGATGGCTAAGCAACACCTTTAGCAAAATCTCATCGAGTCAAGATCTGGGCCAGAGATTAATTGAAAATGGGTCTGCTATATTTGCACAACCTCAAAAATATAGCCGCATTGCAAGGATTGATAAAGTACTAGCCATTGCAGTATTAAAAAAAAAAATCATGCAACAACTTGCGAGGATTGTAATGTAATGAGGAATGCGGAATTTGTAATGAGAAATAAGGAAGACAGGTTATCGCCAAGATGCTGCGAGTGTGGGGTGAGGAGAAAGGTGGGTAGGGGGCGCTGCAACATGCCTGCACACCGTCCGATAGCGGCAGAGATACGACCTGTGGAAGTAGGAAACGTAGAGACGGCGCGCCACTCCGATAAGAAAGTAATATGGCGGGCTGGCGCGCGCAGATAACGTTCAGATACGACCTCTACCCTGCACAAAAAGCGAGCGCGCATATAAGGGCGCGGACGCGCGAGTGGCCTTTATCTCGCGAGTATGCACGCGAGTTCTTCGCTAGCCGGATGAAAACTGCATCGGAACGTCCAAAACTCGCGCGCGTCGAACATGCATGCATATGCACACTTACGTGATATTCATGAAGTCGAACAACGCCAAGGAATGGGAAAAATCAAAGCTAGAGCAATACAACTTACAACCAAGTGCCGATGAAATTGAATCATCGCTAGATAAATTGATATCGTAGGGTAGTTTTTCGGTAGACGCATAATTTAATTCAGCTTCTAGTGAGAATAAAAGTTTCATCTTCCGTTTGGTCACCACCAACTCGGCAACCGCGCATTAAAAAGGCAATTTACTACGTTTATGCGCGCGTTTATATACTGCTGAATTAAAACAGCGCTGATCTGCGCGCTTAATTTCGATTGTAACATTAAAGCGTGCTGGATCGTGGATCGTCAATCGTAGTAATAAAATGCAAGGAGTGCAGAAGGCGTGCGGCAAATGTGTGACCTATCAGTGATCCGAGAACGCGCCCGGCAGAATACCGGTATTAATGACATAATCGTAACCAGCAACGCGTAACGAGGAGACGTGCCGACGTGGCTGTAAGGGGCGCATCGAGATTCGACATGACTCTATTTTTTACGCGTGCGGTATATCACCAGGCAGCCGTTAAACTCACCGCCACACTTAATGCAAAGTCTTCAGATCAAGATTGGGCATCACTGCGACAATGAAAATGGCGCACCGCGCAATTATATTGAGGATGACGAAATGGTAACACATAGTGCGCCAAAGTGTACGAAGCTGATTAAAAGTTGGCGAGATTTTAAACACGTGCCTGGTATGCATTGATTTAGCACGATCGCGATTTCGCATATTTGTATATATATATACGCAAGGAAAGCAGCATTTGACAGAAAAGTTATAATACTGGAGTTGTAAAAAGATAAGGGAAGGAAGCCGCCGCTGTTGCCGCCATTGCCGCCACTACCACGCGCATCTGCTTGGGTGGCTTCCACGTACGACGAAGGAAACGCCAGATTTCTTGGAGCGATTGGGGAATCTCGCGCGCCGCGCTATAAACAAGCGGGCATTGTGCGAAAACGCAGCGACGCGCTGATTGCCATCGGAATATATGCAACACACAAAGCAGGGTTCTCCCACACTCAACGCATGCCATTACAAAAGAGCACTCGTGCAAATATCAGATACCTGCGATCATACAGGCCGATAGTGTAAAAATTGAAATAAACGCAGAATAATAAAAGTAAAAGAAGTGCAGTTTATTTGGTTTGTTTATTGCTGATTCTATATATGGTCGTGTTTGTCAGCGCCATTGGCGTCAATCTGTCTGCTGTGAGTGCATGGAAATTGTTTCGTTTGCGCTACAACAGGTGGTGAACGATCAGCGTGCAGTGTTGGTTGCATCCCCACGTTGTACCTTCGCAGAGTTCGCACGCTGCGTCTTGCAATCACCGTCGAACATCAAACATCGCAGCCAACATCGAGAAATTTTCTAATTTATGGTTCCCATCTCGTGCAGACATCTCTGACGGGCGGGTTCGAGAGCGAGATGAGCAGATAATGCGCGCGCGTTGTGCGTGCACATTGCGCTCGTTGTGGGTTGTGGATTGCTGCGAGTTGACTCGTTTGCTTCGAAAATGAAGTGGTGAGTGTTTTTCAGCGGGGCTGCGCACTATTGCGCCCAACGTCGTAGCTGAGGGGACGGGCAGCAAGCGTAAACGTGTAAACGCAGATGGATGGATACGGTCGTGCACCGGATGGTCCGACGCAGAGTCAAGTACTCGAAGAGATAGATTCATGGCCGGATGGGAACAGAACCGATCCGATCCGCAGACACTTTTTCTGTTTGCGTTCGCGCGCGCGAACGTTTCCCCGAAACCAAATATTATCTCGCATCAATATCTATCGAGGGAGCGCATGCAGGCAACGCCAAGTGAGATGTTAATATACTGATTTAATTTTAATTGGAATTTGTGTTAATGCCGTATATTTGAACCAGACGCAAGGCAAGAGCCATTGATGAATATAAATAAGGCGGCGCATAGGGCCTTATCGCGCGCGTGCATTGCGCGCGTCGCTCTAAAGTCTGACGGCGGCAAAGGAGGCGGTCGAGCGCTCGAATATTTAGATATTCTAATAGTGGTGGCGCACGACGGCTGATAACACGTATGCTAGTGCGCGATGCTGGCCGGGCGAGATAAGGCCAACATCGCCAGGAGGCGGCAGACGATGGGGCGGCAACTGAAAGTCGCGAGCGGAAGACTTCAACTTGGGTAAATAGAACGATACAAGTGGAATGTTTAAAAACACCCTATCTGATTGGCAGCAAGAAATATGAATTATTTCAACGGAACAATGCATTTGATATTATTTATTATTAACAATATTATTATCCCACATTATTTATGCTTGAAATTGTTGTTTTAATTACGTGATTATCGCTGGCAATCAATTCAGTTTCAGCGTTTCATTAATGCGCATACGGAAAACAAAAGTTGCGATGTTCATAAACCTCATAAGCCAGTCTGTCGTATTGCAATGAACAATTATCACAGCTTCGATTGCACAGCGCGATCATTGTGTAGTTTTATCTCATATCGCGCAGTGCTGCTGATCTATGTAAGAGTTGGAAAATCGCACATTTTATTGGCGAACCAAGCGTGAGAGACGACCCGCTTGTTGATATGCAATTTCATTTATACTGCACGGCGCGGCGGTCACATACAAGTGGAGAGAGAGATTTCTGGGATGGTTCACAAACGCAATTTGAGTTCACACACAACACGAGATTACCATCAAATACTTGGTAGTGATATGCGCGGAATGAAAATGAATTGCAGCCACGGTCTAATTGCGTTAGACTGGTCTTAAATCATAAGATATTAAATTATAAACACCCTGTATGCGAATTGTCTGGGAAGCCTTCAGCCTAATTCTCATCATCATCAATGCGCAGATATCGAAGGAAAGGATTTAGTATGTAAATGTAAACACACGGTGTGCAACAAGTTTATAATTTACACGCTAAGAGACTAAAATGAAATATGCAATTACCATCAATATTCAAGAACAATTATGCTTTGATGCAATAACTGAAAAGACAAGGTATAATAAATTGCCGATTATGAAAACAATTCAATTGAGAAGTTAGATCATTAATTTCCAGGAGGCTGGCCTATTTATGTCTACTTAATACAAAACTTGCTAAATATAGAGTTTGTTGATAAATATGTTAGTGCATACGATTGCCAAGAGTTCAGATATGAAAAGTTTGCAAGTACAATACGAGATACCCAACCGATAGACTTCAAGTTTTCCGCCTCCGTCCTCCCCCTATACTAGTCCCTAAATCCAGTTCAGTAAGTTGCCTCTTGGCGATATGAACATGAAAGGTATCTATTCCAAACTACACCAAACATCAGTAAAGCGTAATTTAGCAATGTAATTATAGTTTTGTCTTAAATTTTAAAACGCATACTTTTTATATATTATTTTATTTCATATTAACGTACTAACACATCGTACAACTCTCAAATCATTAAGGCTGATTCGTCAATCATTGTAACTAAGGCAAAATTAAAGAAAGCCAAGGGTGCATTTTAAAAGCTCTATGAATTATAAATGTTCATCTCATAGTCTCGTGCAGTACTATCATGCGATGATAAAACACCGATAACAATAGATAAGGCCAGTGGATGTAAATAATAATTATATGCGCAAATAATAATCGCGTCGCACGATGGCCTTATCAAATGCACATTACGTATCTTATCTGATTTGAGCTCGTAGTTGTGCAAATGTTTGCCCCCGCGTTTGCCGCCGCTCCGCGCTGCGGAATTCGTTGATATGCAAATCGCACGCTGAAGAATATTACTGACAAATTTCATCAACATTAATAATAAACTATTGAGTACGGAGATAATTGAAATTCTTTAGTGCCAAATGTGTACGCTGAATGTGCAGGAAAAGGTATAATGATTATTGCCCTTTGCTTGGCCACAAGTGAAGTATTTGTAGAATTTGCAAACTAATTAATATCCGTCTGAAAATGTCCTTATCACATGTGAAAATTTCTGGCATTTCTAGCGTGGGGTTATAAATACGAATAATGGGGCGCGTGCAAAAACCGAATGTTAGATTACCCGCGTGCAGGTTGCGAAGATAGATAGGGTGGCCCTAACCACCCCCAAGCTCCAGACCGCTGATAGCAGGTCCTTCTTAATGACACTCCATTAGCGAGATTAATCTCGGCGCGCATGTGCATGCCAGCATCTTTTTATCGCCGCCGCGACGGTAACCTGCCCATTCCAATTTTTTGCAATATTTTACAAATGGACATCTACGTGAACATTACACCGATTTCTAAATGAATGAGAATACGAAACCGCTCATAACTCATTGCCATTCCCGGCCCCCGCCCAACCGACCCGCCACGGTGTACTCTATTTCAGCTATAGCTGGTGGATAAATTAATAATATTTTTTTGACGCTGTAAGTATTGCGTGAGTATAAATTCGTGTGCGCTTGTTTCGTCGCAGATAATGGTGAATTGATGCGAGCGCCGGCGTCGTGTCGCGATGTGTCTCCGTCGGTGGTGGCGGCGGCGGCTGCACGCCGCGCGATAAGCGCGCCTCCCGCATCTGATAAATGCGTGGGGAGGAGCACGCGCATACATCACAATGCGGCTGCAGAGGGTTGTGCGGGCGCAGGCCGGGGAGCAAAAATGATTATGAGAGATGTTCCTTCCTCACGAAAATTTCTTCCATCCACCGTTTTACAATGACACAATGTCGCAATATCGCATTGGCGCAACATGTAGGCAAGATACCGCCGCTTTTTGCATTGATTTACACCTTCTTCACACACATACCCTAATGACGGAAGACTAGAGAAATACAAATTTGTGACAGCCACTTTTGTAGTCCGATGCACCACTACTAGCATTAACTATTATCATTATTAATTATTTACCTGTAATACTGGATATATACCGGTGTAATAAAAGTTTCTTCTTGTGATATGGCAATGTAAGAAGCATGATGATCAATTGATACATTAACACCACTTATTGTCCACTTCATCGACTATATTCGACATTGTCAATGGAAAATGTTATATGCAAAAGTGTTCCAAGACGATATTCTTGCTTTTCGCATAAAATTGTCAGAATTAAATGCATCCGACTGCTATCATCACCCAACGTCGACTGACTGGCAACAATGTGGCCTCTATTTCCTATGTGCCTTACCTTCTGTAAACAGCACTGATATTACTCTAGGGATATTCTTGATAATAATTTTCTACCTATGCAACCTACAACGTGAAGAACATCTTCTATTCATCCAAGTGCTATATTTAATAAATGATAATAAGCAAATAAGTAATTTGTGGTTGAAAAACAATTGAAACATGAACTAGAATAATTTCTAATTTTCGCAGAGAAAAGAATATAAAGAAAAGAATTATAAACGAGAATTATGAATGGAATAGAATAACCTGCTTTAACAATTTGTATGCAAAATCTTAACACACAGTTGTGATCATGTGATATTACTTTTACTTTTAGGTTCTTATTCCTCGCTTAATAAAATTGCTTACATTAACTTTCAATTCCTGATTGGTTTTATCAAATGTTTGCTATGCGCTATCGTTATCATCATTATCGACGATGTCGATACACACTCGGCGTATCTCAACCAGAAGTCACTCTTCATTTCGTTCGCAATTCTTATCAACTGCATTCATACAATTCCTTCCCAACATTCGGTGTGAGTGTGTGATAATATTGCATGCATATATATATATATATATATATATATATCGCATAGATTCGAGTTCATAAATTGATTACATTTAGAAGTCCAAGAGTGCCCTATCTAAAACTTGTCAATTAGTTTCTTGCTCGTGTAATAAAATAAAAAATATCAGTTGCTCTCAAGCTTTGTTTTGATGCCAGGTAGAGACTTTTCACTTATTTTCCTCCGGTTTGGTCTTATCGCGACGACGCGAATAAATTGCGTCGATGATAATGCGCATTGATAAGAGATTTTATTTGAACGTCTGATAGCGTCGACCGCAACCAAAGCAGAATAGTAGATAACAAACATACGCAATCACAATCTCTGCAGGCTGAAGCAATGCAAGTGGCTTGGCCTGACCTTGAATGGAGAACATAAAAATGTAGAATGACTTTCTCAAATGCAGGTGACTAGAGTACAATTGGCATCGTGTGTACCTACCTGTCTTGCCATTAACTACAATAATGCAAAACCCACTTAATAGAAACTTAATTAGATCCGTGTGTAAATTTAGTTACATAACATCGAACTAATTTCCTAAGCAAAAGCGCTCAGACAATTCACACGACTATTGCAGGCCACCAACTCGCAAGCAGCATCGAACTTCAAGTAAAACAATACATTTTAATTTCGGTTTCGAAAACGTCGACCTGGTGCAAATGTACCCATGCTCGATGCGGCCCGGCTCGATGAACGACCGACAAGCCCGAGATTGAAACTGATGATAGCTGGGAATACAACAAAAAGCATTATGAAGAGTGGAAGAGTGGTGCCTTCCAAAGCAAAAGCACCAGGCGGCATTGTAATGCAAGTGCAAATATATGGCCATATTTACAAATAAATAGCAACACAAGCAAAACGATCGCCTGGTTGATGATGAGATTGTTTTGCTTCCATTTCACGTGTTTCTTGTTGGCGGCGCATGTGTGCTGGCTGGCATGCACGTATCAAGTTGCGCTCGGTCGACTTGCTGGTGTCGGCCAGTTCGCGTACGTTCGACTCCCCAACGTCCGCGGCATTGTCGCTTATCTGATGCCAAACTGACGTGCGTGCTTATCTGCGTTTTTCCATCTTATCAGCCCGCCCGGATCTCAGCGAACGCGCGCGCACAAGAGCACGGGGAGAGATAAAATGAGGAATATGTATAATATGAATGTTTGCTCGCTCGCTGGGCATACAAACAGCACATCGCATCCCACTGCACAGCACTGCGAATTTGCTAGCTTGGCAAGCAACCCAACTAACAATGTCGGATAACAAAACTTCCTAAAACGGCAATAAGTGTGTTATTGAAAAATAATAAAGCACCAGTGACAGCGAGGTGTATATTTTGGAGAGGTGGAACAACCCTGGTAGGTGATAGAATATGATGAAATGGAGATTACGTACGGTGTCGGTATCCGGCATGGTTGCAGTTGCACCAAATAAATAACAAATAAAACACCAAGAGTGAGAGACCTACTCTTGTATTCCCAAAAAGGCAAGAAATGTGTAAAGAAGCAAGCAATAAAATAGTTTCATAGTCTATTACAACATCACAGTTGTTCTGTTGTAATTCCAATAGATGACTTTTTAATACATCAAACTTAAATCCAATTCCATTGCTGTCACCATTTTCATACTACCGACTAATAATGAAGAAAGCTCATATTCTCACACAGGTATAGTTAATGTTCTAAGAAGAATTATCTCGAAAAGTCGTCATGCAAGTGTGGCAATAGAGAGCGTTCGGAAGAAACTGACTAATAAATAATTGAAGATATTAAGATGTTCACAATTATACAAATGGACATTCAATGACATTACTAAAGTCATAAATTAGCTCGACTTTATAGACTCTGCCTGAGTAAAAAAGTCAAGCAGGATGTTCATTCAAAAATTGACAAAGCGAAGATATCAACTTTCCCGGATAGAAGGTCTGACTTCCCGTTCTCTCGCCGTCTTTCCTCCTATCCTCAAACACTGGGCTACAGATATTTTTCTTCGCACAATAGTTTCAGGTGACATGTATTGTGCAGAGACTGATGACACATTCATAGACTCCGATAGTTAATAGTTTCAAAAAGATGACGTGATCTCGAGTACATTAAAAGGCGCTCCACCGGTACGCGCATTGTCTTCCTTTCACGACGACGCCATCGCCACCCACATCAAATCGAGGGGAAATGTGGCGTGAGGCGAGTATTACGTTTGGGTTTAGGTGAGTTCGACGGCATTGCACAGCGTCTTGAATGAAGGGTATCAGGACTAAACGTGAGTGTCTGCGCGTCAGCATTGGTGGCAGGACTGGGAAATGATTGATAGTGGTTTTTAAAGGAGCGCGTTATCGGTTGCACTAAATGGATATTATCATCGGGAACATTATTTATCGCGCTATCTGCGTGCGCGCCGCCGCCCAAAGAAGGGACGCTGGTGGAGAAGGAGAGAAGGTGGCTAATGGAAAAATAAAGAAGAACGACATTTGCGCGTACCGATAGGAGGAAATATATTCGTTCGTCTTTTAGTCCGTCGTTATCGCAGCGACAAGCAAATAACTCTTCGAAAAGTCCTTTCAGTTATTACCTACCGACATTACCTACCAGCCTCGCATGCAATGCCGGCAATTGTGTCCTCGCAAAACACATTCAGATATACTTCCCTGTGGAAGGAAGCAATGTGGGACGTACGCAGTAAAATGGAAACGAAAACATTTCGGCATGGCCAACGTCGCGCGAGCTAAATATGAGTGCTCTGCTGATGCTCAAGTCTCCCGATAATAAGAAAGGTGCGCGAAAAATCGGACGGAAGAAAAAACGCGCAAGTGACAGTTGGCGATAATATTCCGAGGTCCTTTCTCTATCGTTTTTCCGCACCGGTGAGTTTGTCGCCCGCCGCTGGCTGGCGGCCGCCTGCCGAACGTGCGATAGTCGTTGGTCGCCTTGCGCACCGCCGATAAGACCATCCAACACAACCACAGACGTATTGTCACCTTGTCAACAGAGGACATTAAATTTTCTTATTAGAAAAATATTAATAAGAACTTCTTTTCTATCCCGTTGAGCTTCTTATTTAACCGAAGAATATATATAATGTTCCCTCTGATCCCATCTGATCCCAGCAGTCGATAAGCTAAATAGCATCGTTTAGGCGCGTCCTGCGTGTGTTAAGCGTGCGAGGCCCGTTTCTTGTAATCGTCAAATCCGCCAAACACCCTCGGGGCCAGTATGCCAAACCCGAAATTAAACTTCATTAAAGCCGCACACTTTCATACGCAATACTAAAGACTAAACAACAACACACAATTCACCTGCATGGTTTATTATGATGCCATATGATGCGTGTGTGCGTTTAATAACACATTACCGCGAAAGCGGAGGTATAGGCAAGGGGGCGGCTCTGCGTAAACTTTGGACAAACTTTATACAAACAGAGAGTGCGTGAGATATACCAGGCACGATTTTCAATATTCACGTTAATCATTTCATCTGAGGCTTGGTTGACTTTGCCCATTGAATTCGGTAAGTTTTGATCGAATACTTTGATAGAAACCTGCAATAAAAAATGATCTTCATTATCTTAATAAGCATTCTTAAAATAAATAGCTACATAAGAGATTGCAATTGGAAATTTTCTTTGTTCTTCTTTGCAGAATAATGGCTAATTGTCTTAGTATTCTGGTAGATTAATGATTCCACAAGATGACAAAAAGTGAATAAAAAGCGAACATGTCGCCGAATGATGTGTAACGCGATCGCGATATGAGAGCGCGCCCTCGACTGACGAGCTGGCTGGCGGGTGGCGATATGTCACTCATTCGATCACACGTGACCGACTTTTATTACCCAGAGACAAAAGTGTCGAACGCGCCTCGCTAAAAACCCGCCCCCACTCGATTACGCTGATAAAACGCAAGCGGGCGACAGCGGCGGCGGCGGTGCTCATGCCGAGTAAAACGAGCATCGATGCTCGACCCGACCACCAGTCGCCGACCCCATGTACGGAAACAGATCGACTCAGACCTTACTAGCCGTAATCACCCACATGTGCAAGTGTTGTTTGAAGCGTATTCATCCCCTTTGCACCTCTACTGATGCGCGCTGAAGTAACTTGGCGAATGAGCAGTGAGACGAAAAGGGTAACGCGTTGGTCACAATGGCCATTGAAATGTTAGCCTTCAATTCAAACCCATTCGCCCCTATATTCGAATCAACCGTAGTACACATATCTTAAATTCACAAGTTGAAATCGATTCGCTTAAATGAATAAATAAAAATATGTAAATTTCGAAAATCTTTAAAACAAGTAAAGAAAAATGGAGTAATATTATGTCGATAAGTCTCTTAAAAGAAGATACTTTATATATATATATATATATATATATATGCGAGAGAGAGTAACGATATATTTACTAAAAAAGAAAGTTTCAAGTCAAAAACGTTTTGTTTTTCACATAATCTCTATGGTTATTGCTGAGCTCCCACCATCATCAAAGTACAAGATTCGTAGTATGGTTTTCAAACATTTTGATTAACCGCAATTAAGCAACAAGAACAAATACAAGTCAATGCATTAGAAAAGTAGATATTGAATAATGAAGAAAGTGGATCCAGCGACAGATTGCGACCACTCGCCGTATTCAGTCGGATCGAGTCGCCCGTTCAAAGATGTTATCGCGCATGTTGGTGGCTTGTAAGATTTCGAGCCCGCGCGGCCCGAGTGGCCGTTTAGTGACTTAAGTGCTGCTCGCTTTAATGCCTGAGCGGCGGTACAAATTGAAAACGTCTTTTACGGTGCGACAATCGATTTGAAGCCATTTGCAACATAAACACCGACGAGTCATATTGAAAGCAAGAGGAAAAACACTAAGAACTCTAATTACTTCTCGCACACCACGTACGAACGAATGAATTTGTTTGAGCAATACCGTCCCCGTATACCTCCTCAATTGATATGCAACCGACGTACATTTCCACGCGTTCTCATGGGCTCAAATAATTTCCTCCAACGAGGGCAAAGTGACAAAGATTAAAGATGTAGACGAGCAACGCATAGCGAGAAAATCCAGCTAGTGCCATCGCTTGGAGGGGATAAGTAAGTTTGTGTGTGAAACAGGGTGGAATGAAGTAAAACAGAATAGGGCCGGAAGAAGGTTAGGTTGTAATAATCTGGAGCGGGTGTATGTACATTGTCAGTGGTGCGATGCGCTCATTACGCATTCACGTCGCACGCCTCGCACGTCATTTCCTCGCATTATGCGCGCTGAAACAAAAAGCCCGTCAAAGTCACTTAGTATTATAATACGTTACTACTTATGACTATCACCTCGCATTCCCAACAACGCCTCGCTTCTTCTGGTACAATTGAAAATGTTAAGAGATTGTGTGAATCAATTTCACATCGATCTAACTCATGTTGCCGAAACGCGTTCACATTGCAACACAATGACCCCCTGTCCAGCCGCATCGCAACTTGTCGACACTCATCGTCGCCGTAGACCAAGAGATAAGCATTCCATTGTGTGCCATTGATTAATATTTCATCGCAACTCGCGTGGTGGGCGCGCTGCGCATCAAAGACTGTCCAACAGGCAGCAACTCCTCGACTGGCGGTGACTGAGTTGCTGTTCGGTTGCTTCGCGCCAATAGTCGATATTGAATTGACGCAAACACTGCCAGATGTAAATGAACGATCGGCGATAAGATTGTATTTAATAGTTTGCCCGATGGTCCGACCTTCTCTTCGCGGAAGGATGATAGCATGAGGAGTGAAATCAAATTATGCCTGGAAGTGATGGTTAAATCTTATCTTGCTTATTATTTCTAAAGGCAAATGAATTTATGTCATAAAGTAGAGCAGAGTAACGCGGTGTGATTGCATTAATCGATTCATATTGTTAACAAAAAGAATATCTTGTTGGAAGGAATTTAGGTTTTAATTTGATGTTTTGCGAAATAAAAACCGAGCGCAGTGGTCAGAGTAAGATAATAAAGATAATTAACATTAGATTAGTCGAGAGTATTCCGCCTTTCCTAGTTTATTTATATTATATTTATTTATATGATCTTATTACAAACATACAGGGGTGTATTATATATAAGACTTTATCCAAGTATTTATGAATAAAATACCATACAAACAGGAAATAATTGAAGACCATTTGCTCTACCTAATTTTCAAAACGAAGAGCGTTAGACCTCTTTGCAGCTGAACTTGTGTGTGGTTTGCAGATTTGCAGAAATGTATCGTCTCCTTGAAGGGTACATAAAGTCCAGGCCTGCATTTTGTCCTTTTACGTATTATGCGTTCTAGCGACCTCTGGATAATGCTAATAGCCTGGGTCTTTTTACGTTATCAAACCCCGCGCCCGACAGTGCGCCTCAACTAAAAGTACGAATCTGTCGAAAGGATCTTTATTGTTGTTCCCTCATGCAAAACGCCGGTTAGATTGCAATCGTACGCGAATCGTAAAAACTACGCGAAACGTGCGTACGCACACATACGCATAGCAACTTTTTCGCATACAGATTGTTGAATTTGTGGATACGCCTCTCAAATATGTAAGCACATGTAAATAAATATGGAACATAAAATGCAAATAAAAGCAACCAATGTGTTGTTTCAGCATGCAGTGCAGCTTGATCAAGTAAATTTAAATGCAAATAATAATAATTGGAACTCCATCTTTCACTTTAAACCACTCGCTGCGTTAGCAAGACTGCGATTAGTAATAAAGAGCTTCGAACGCGGGAATGTAGGTAAATAACGAGGAGACGTTATTACACAGTAGAACAGCAAATTTCCGATCGAGATGGCATTGACGGCATTCGACTAATTATGATGAGATGGAAAAACGGTTATCTGAAAATGTTCGACGATCGACGGTGTTTTTTTAAATTTTCATTTAAAGATTGATTGCAATTTAATACCTTGTTTTATTACTTCTGTAATTATTATTCATTATTTAGCTGTCTCTAATAACAATTCGTGAATATTGAAGAAATGTGTGAAAACGTAGTTTGTTTATCTTGAATGGTTTCAAAGTTATCAAAGTGAATTTTTGTGCAAAAGTGCCTACGTTGATATGAACGCATATTCCGAACAAATATGTTCACTTGATTAAATATGAGTTGCCAATACGACACTACTATTCCTATTTTCTTGTCGCAATTTAGTTTTTGAAACAGATTTTTTTTAAATCGGCGACCGCAACAATTCGAATTAGTCGACTCTGTTGCTGACCTGTTTCCTTACTAGAGTTAACGAACAGTTTGCCACAAACACATGCATCTACAATACAAGCATTACTAACCCCGCGCAGTGAGAGTCAAATGATACGAATCATTACATAAATGAGCCATTTATCATTCATCACACGAGATTCATTTTTCGGATTAAATATATATATATATATATATATATTAAAAAGTAAATACGTCAAAAAAAAAATTAGAATACTAGTGTAGTATTAGCAACTCATATTTAATCATGTGCACATACGTTCATTACATTCCAAATGTGTATTTGTTCGGAATATGCGTTCATATCAGCGCATGTACTTTTTCACGAAAATTCACCTTAATAACTTATAACTTTCGAACTATTAAAGATAAACAAATTACGTTTTCATGCATTTCTTCAGTATCTATTCACGAATTGTTATTAGAGACAGCTAAATAATGAATAATAATTACAAAAGTAATAAAATCGCAACCGAAATTTAGTCAAAGCCTACAATCAAAATTAAAAAAAAACAACATTTTTTCATCACATCATGATCCGTCAATGCCATCTCGATCGGAAATTTGCTCTTCCACAGTGTTATTATTCCAGAGCACTTCTCGAGATGAGTCCTTGAGTGATGAATAATTTTTAAACTTTTTCATGTACTAGATGGCATTTCTTTCCAAGGCGCAATACTTGCGCTTATCTTATTCCTTCTTTATTATCTCGCGTTTTGTTTCTTTCCGGTTAGCAGTTTTCTTCCCGCGAGTTTTCGTTTTGCGTCAAACTTAAAACTTTTGTTTATCCGAGTTGCGCGCTACTCGCGGCGCTTACGCCTGATTGATGAGCAGCGATAGCGGCTTATCACCGTCCCACCGGCAACCACCCCACTCAGCGATTCAAAACGAAAACACCCGCAGCATACAGCAAACCTCCGTAAGCAGCATACACCGACGATTTTCTGATCTAGTTGGTAGTATGAGGAATGTTCCGCAGTATTCTTTCGGGGGGCGGCGGCCTGTCAGATAACGCGCGCCGATCCCTTATCGGCTTCGCTCAGCGCTGCGCGCGGATCCGATCGTATCGTTTTAACTAGCTCGGTTTCCCAGCCCGTCGCTGGGTTGATCTTATCGCCGACGTGGCTAGAAACGCAGGCGCGAGCGAGAGACCGAGGACACAATTGAAGGCGAGACAGAGAGACACGACAAATATGATAAGGGTATTTTTATTCGTTGAAAAATGCAACGCATCGGCACGTAGTTCATGGCGGAGATATGAATTATGCAGGCTAATAAATTGGCAAACAAAATAAAACAAACCCACAGTAGGTTACTTCCTGCTGCATAGAACATAATAGACAAACAAGTATTTATTAAATATAATTTAATTTTCGTTATGTGTACCATCTGTGTTCCTAGGATCTCAGGCTAGAACAGCGTTTTAAAAGGCTTAGAATAAATTCTCTCGCAGATGTGTTTCTTGCCGAAGTTGAAACGTTCGATCCGGGGAGGTAGTTTTGTTTTACTTCGCCTTCGTGTGATTTGCTATAGATGCACTATCGTTTCAAGTTACGTTTTGTACGAACGCACGCAGTACTTGCTTGTGGCACGTGTTTACTCCATGCTAGGACAAGAAAATCGTTCTCGATACTGCATACCAGCGAAGTAGAAACAAACTTGATTTGAGACAAGTTAAAAAATGTGATTGCATACATTATATGTATACAAAACATTGATTAGAAAAAAAAAAAAAAAAAAAACAAAACTAGAAATAAAACGTAATAAGACCAAAAACTTACACTATATGTAACTATATATGACTATATGTAAATGTAATATGTATGCTTAACTAAAAATCAAAAGCTAATCTCTTAACGCCATCTCCTGGCAACAAATTGCCCTAATCTTGTAGAATGGCACATACTGTATTAACAAATTATTACTTTTCTGTAAAAACCTGATGTGGGCTAGAGCAATAACAATGTTATAAAATTATTCCAATATTTTAAATTCATTTCACACTTTTTATTGAATAAAATGCAGGATATGGTAGAGGGCAGCACTTGCTACAGCACTGCAAGTAAAAGGTTTTTTTTTTTTTGAAGCAATCGGCATTTTAAAGCGCAAGGAAAGGCTTTCGGATCAATTGGAAATCTAACATTGTAGTAGAATTGATACAATTTCTCAGCCGGAAATTGTCATTTCAAACATTAGATTGCATTAAAGTGTGTTCGGGGAAAAAATAATTTCTCCGCTCGCCACGTTCTGCAGCGGCGATAAGCATGAAATGTGCAAATGTATACGCCGAACGCGTTTTCGCGCGTCATTCCGCACATTAGCATCTTGAGATACCAGTCGAGAGAGTAGGCTAAAGGCGCGTGATATCTATTAGCAAAACCCAATCAGACTGCACGTCTCCAGCAATTCATCATCCCTTCCCTGCCACTTGGCGCACAATCAAGGTCGTTAAAAAGCAGCTCAATGCAGATATTAGTGCATGCCCACTAATGCATGTAGTATATAAAAATAAACAAGCAATTGAGAAAGCAGATAATCTTCATTGAAAGCTTTTTTCCACAACATTGTTTACAAGTTTCGTAAAACACATGCTGATGCTCGGTTGCAATCACGTTCGTAGGCAAGGTAATAGATCAAATCTTCAATATCAAGTTACAGGTAAAACTTAAAACGCGCGCGCGATTTCAATCAGCAGATAAGCGTGAAATGCACATCAATGCAAGGACGAGTCTTGCTGGCGACTCTGCGAGCTCGGTATGAAGGTACGCGATGAGCAGCACCGATACTGACAACTAGACGCATGCGTATCTAGACGACTATCTTACGAACTGCTATCTTGATTGGAGGCGCTAGAAATCTATCGTTAGAGCAAGCAGCGTACAAATAATGCTTGTAGTTTCTTAGGTAATAACTAAACTTGTAAACTTGTGAAGTGTATTAAACAGGAAAGGATTTAAATTGGTACGCCTTGAATAAGTAAAGTATCCTATTAATAACTTAATTCGATTAAATCTCCGAGTACACTCCTGCTTCGTCTGTTCTTGCGTTTATTCCTCTCAATCCCGATTGCTTATCATGCACCGTGCTTATCTGCCGTCCGCCTTGCATTAGTTTTCGTGCGCTCGGCCATTTTCCCTCAATGTCCAATCTAGGCATCCATCTAGTGCGGGCATGAGGTGCACGCGGAGTGCGAGCGGCGAGCGAGACCGAGAATAGTGATAAAGCGAGACGCGCGCAGGGTCCGGGCGACGCTTATCAGGAGCTGCCATCAAAAGCTCCGACGCGCGTATCTCCCTCAGGATCTTTCTTATCGCGAGCTCCACGCCAGCCCAGCCATCGACCCAGAGCAAGCAGACACTGAGTGGCATGGGAAAACAGCTCTTTCTTACGTTATTCTTCGAATGTTTCTAATGCAATTATCAATTCATCCAAACTAGAAAGAGCCGGAGACAACGCGAATGAAAATCAATGCATATAAAACCAAAAATTCTCTTATAACTTCCATCTGCCAAATATGCATTCAGTGCAGTTTTAAATCCAACTAGACTAACATTTCTTTTATTACATTCCCGCGCGAATTAAATAAGTTTTGCAAACTCAGCCACATTTTTGATTTACTCACTCGGCACATCCTCGCATAAATCTGTAGTAACTTCGCGCTTAATTTCCAAATCTGAATGTAGTTCCATTTGATCGTCTTCCAATTGGTGTCCTTCCACCATCGCAAACTGTCACATTTCACAAATATTTTTGTTTATCGTACGTATCGTGCTCACGACTGAACACGCTCCGTTTGAACATCCGAACGCGACCTAACACGACGCGCTCTTGCACACTACTAAGAAGCGAGGACCTGCAAGCTGCAAGCGTGGCCCACGTGCAACCCTAAATTCAAGCGGCAAAGGAGGGCGAGGCATGTAGGCAGGCGACAACCCCTCCGACTATTCCGAGATAATAACTTGCGAAGAAATCAAAACGAACATGATTGCGAATACCTAAAGCAAACATTTGCAATCAACGAGCTCTTAAAATTATATCATTTGGACATATCATGATTTGTATCATTACAGATGCTTTTTTCTGCATATTGTAAGTTGACGCGATCATGGCACGTTAAAATGCCAAACCAAACAAAAACACACTAAACAACACAGCGGGACATCGAAAGTTGCAGTGAGCACAATAAGGGGTGGAAAGCGGGCTTCCCTGAATGCCACCCTGCCCGCGTGGACAGCATTCAACAGGTGTTAGTTGCGGTTACCGCTAGTTGAGAATGGCTTTGACAGGCGTTAAATATATGGCACGCATTGGAAAGGTTACGCTCGTTCTTAGCGTGAATATTAAACGTCTGCCGTATTCGTTTGAAGTGATTAGTAGCTCAAGTCAAATGCCTTTAGTTGGGAATACTTAAACTACCTTATTACTCACATTGGAGAGATAACAATAAAGTTCAAATTAAAGTGGCGATAAGAAGGCGGCCATTAAGTAGCAAGTGGAAACAAAACATGAAAAAAGAAAAGAAAACAGACGGAAATGTCGATACCACACATACACTATCAGTGAATTTACTTTACTTTCAGGAAAAAAAAAACTGAAAACACGACCCGGTCTGATTAGATATCAGCTCACATTTGCAATTTGATAAAGACTGTTTTGTGACTCAACATCGCATGCATTTTAAAGCACGTTTATTTTCAGTTTCGTCATTTCTGTGTGCGTGTAAAACATCCAACTGCTTGCGATAGGCAGCCCAACATGCACTGGTTCACTTATCGCTGGTTCACATCAATGCGGCAAATGCTTATCGTTTATCACTTATCACCGATCGACCACCGCAGCACGGCTGCAGTTGAGAAAGTGAAATCTCCCGGCGTGTGGGTTCGTACGTGAGTGGAAGGCAAGAACGAGATTGCTGTGAGTCCTTCTCGCGGACTGATATCAGACAGTGATAACGTGCTAAGCCGGCCGCGCACACCACAGCTTTGGCCAGGACGCTCGTTTATGCACGCGAACGCACACCATCATCGGGCCGGCATCAGCACGAACGCACGAATATTCCATTTTGAAGCGCGTTATCGCAACACGACCGTTCGCCCTCTTATCGTCACCACGCAGATTCGTTATCGCGGACGAACACAACAAAGCCATTGTGTTCAATGCGCACAATGTGTTTAGACTGCGAGGGCCACACAGTTTTTCGTTTGAGGTTAAGATTGGAAAGTGATTTTTACTACTCTATCGATAATTGTATCAGTACGATCTAAAGCAATTATAAGTCTATTACACTATTTATAGCTGGCTTTTCGAGTTTATTTCTCGAGTAGAAAGCTATGTTGAGACATTTTAAGACATTTATTGTATTTCCCTTTTTGCAATGTATTGTCCACATTAATATTGTGTTAGAACGAACACATTGCAAGTAGTGTGATTCCGAATAACTTAAGTAATTATATTTAAGTTATTTAAATTTGCCCACCTGCAAATAGATACCAATTAGTTTTTTTATTTATTTTTCCGGCAACTATGCCGGATACCGACACCGTACTTAACCTCCATTCTATTATACTCCATCAACTATCAAGGTTATCAGCAGTTAGTAGAATTGAATTCTGTAGAAATAGATATTAGGTATATTGAATATACCCCCCTGCAGGATTTAAACCCATATCCCAATCAGTTATTATAGCGAAATTTAGTTATACAAGGCTTTTGTCCGAACAGTGTTAGGTTGGCATTATTGACTCCTATTGCCTTCCCAGCTATTTCTGGTAACACTTTCTCAAGATACGCTGCCAACAAAAGTTAGCCTTCAGTTCAGTTGGCTTTTTAATATATAAAACCAGAATGGTATAGATCAACATTTGCTAAACTTTTTTAACCTCAGTCCGGTATATGATTTAAACATTTCTCGCGACTCACGAAATGAATAAGAATCTTAAAGATTCATTAAGTTAATAAAACTGCACTATAACACTTACTATTTGTCTTTTCGTAAAGCGTTTTCGGCATGTTACCTTCTTCAGTATGATAATATATTGTGATCGTTTCCGATTTATATATATTCTAGATTAGTTCTATTGAGTGGAGGGTTCTAACAAATAAATATTAAAAGTATTGTTGAGTATGGTCACGAAGTGTTTAAGATTCATTATGTTGAAAAATTGCACTATAACACTTGCTTAAAATTGATTTGTAAAACGT